>CM038214.1:172852349-173152597 GCA_021442155.1 Cymbidium sinense
ATAATGTAAATAAAACCTAAACTAAACTAAAAAATAAAAAACCTAAATAAAATAAAAACTTAACCTAAAATAAAAATAAAATAAACCTAATAAAATAAATTAAAAACTATATAAAAACTTAAACCTGAAAAATAAACCTAAAAATAAAAACTAAAAATAAATAAAAAATAAAACCTAAACCCTAAACTAAAAAAAAACCCTAAACCTAAAATAAAAATAAAATAAACCTAAACCTAAACTAAAATAAATAAAACCTAAACCTAAACCTAAAATAAACTAAAACTAGACCTAAACCTAAATAAAATAAAATAAAATAAACTAAAATAAACCTAAACCTAAACTAAAAAATAAACCTAAAATAAAACCTAAAACCTAAACCTAAAAAAATAAAATAAAAACATAAACCAAAACCTAAAAATAAAAAATAAAATATAAACCTAAAAATTAAAATTAAAATAAAATTAAACTAAAAGATAAATATAAACTTAAACCTAAATGTAAAAAATAAACTAAAATAAATAAACCAAAAATAAATAAACTAAACTAAACAAACATAAAATTAAACATAAATAAATAAATAAATAAAATAAATTAAAATAAAATAAATAAAAAATAAACTAAATAAACTAAATAAAAAAACCTTAAACCTTAAAGCTAAACCCTAAAACTAATCCTATACCTACAACCCTAAACCCTAAACCTTAAAACCTAAAACCAAAAACCTTAAACCCTAAACTAACCCAAAACCTTTAACCCTAAACCCTAAACCCTAAACCCTAAAACCCTTAACCCTAAAGCCCAAGCCCTAAACCCTAAACCCTAAACCCTAAACCCTAAACTTTAAACCCTAAATCTTAAACACTAAACCATAAACCCTAAACTCTTAAACCCTAAACCTTAAAACCCTAAATCCTAAACCCTAAACCCCAAACCCTAAACCCTAAATCCTAAACCCTAAACCCTAAACCCTAACCTTAAACCCCAAACCCTAGTGCTAAACCTGAAGTAACTAAATAAATTTAAATATAAACCTAAACCCTAAAACCTAATAAGCCTAAACCCTAAGAATGGGCAGAACCTTATCGACAGAAACATCATCGTCAACCGTGCCTAGATCTAGCGGGAGTCAAGGTGACGCACAAGGTGACATCACATGATAGTGGGGATCTAGGTGTGTGGATATGGAGGTTGTGGTTGGAGCAGTGGTGGTTATGGAGGCGGAAGGAGTGATGAAGGTTACAACCATGGCAGTGGCGGAGGGAGAGATCGAGGGTATGATGGTGGATCCGCTAATCGAGAGGCCAGGGTGGTTCTGATGGGAACTAGAGAAATTGAAGAACGACTAACCCGGTTGCTTTATGGAACTGCCTTTACATTGAGACAGAAGTTATCTGGGTATTTAATTTGCTCTATGTGTGCTCATTTTTTATCTATATCATTGCCTTAGAAAACTTGGTGTTACTTGGTTGATGAATAAAAAAAGAAGAAATGTTGAATCTAAATTTGTTCTCTATTAAAAAAACCAAAACCCTAAACCTTAAACTAAAACCTGAACCTTAGACCTAAAACCTAAACCATAAACCCTAAAAACCCTAAACCTTAAACACTAAACCCTAAACCCTAAAACCCTAAACCCTAAACCTTAAACCCTAAAACCTAAACCCTGAACCCTAAACCCTAAACCCTAAACCCCAAACCCTAAACCTTATACCCTAAACCTCAACTAACCCTAAACCATAAACCCTAAAAAGGTAAAAACCTAAACCTAAACTAAATAAAACCTAAAAATAAAATAAATAAAAAAACCTAAACCAAAATAAAATAAAAAATAAATTAAAATAAAACATAAACTAAAACCTAAACCTAAAAAGAAAATAAAATAAAAAATAAAAACTAGACTAAAATAAAATAAATAAAAACCTAAACTAAACTAAAAAATAAAAAACCTACTACTACAATACAACAACAAGTCGTTAACCAACTACGGGTTGGCTACATGAATCCTTCTCTCCATTGTGTCCTATTATGTGTCAAATTCTCATTTAATTCAAGTATACTAAGGTCATTTTTATACATCATAACCATGTTTTTGGTCTACCTCTACCTTTCTTTACATAAAGCAAATCTAATGTATCTACTCTCCTAATCGTCATTGGACGACACTTTATGTGGCCAAACCATCTAAGGTGACTCTCTAATCTTATCCGCTTAGAGCTACTCCAACTTTTCCCAACATACTCATTTCATATTTTATCTCTAAGAGTAAAGCCACTCATCCACTGAGCATCCTCATCTCCACAACACTTAACTTGGTCTCATGCTTCTCTTTATTGGCCAACATTCGCACTATAAATCATTGCAGGTCTTGCCTATAAAATTTTCCCTTAAGTTTAAGCGATACTTTTCTATCACACAACAGACCAGATGCATTCCTCCACTTCAACCATCCAACTTGAATTCTACTAATAACATCTCCATCTATTTCACCATCAATTTGAACAAGAGCCTAAATATCGAATCACTCACTCTTTTAATGACTTGTTCACCTAATGTCACAACACTACCACTATATAACTTCTACAACTAAAGTTACACTCCATATATTAATTTTAGATCTACTTAAATGAAAACCTTTAGACTCTAAGGTTAACCTCCATAATTCAAGTTTCTATTGGACTCCTCTCTAGTCTTATCAACAAGAAGAATGAAATCAAGAAAAGCATTCACCAAGGTACATCTTCTTATAAATGCCTAGTAAGAACATCCATATCTAAAGCAAAAAAAGATAAGGGCTTAAAGGATCCTTGATGTAATTCAACTAAAATAGGAAAATATTTTTCAATCCTCCTTGGGTTTGGACACAAGTAATGCTCTAGTACACATATCCTTAATGACTTAAATATAACCAATATTAACTCCTTTATTTTCTATAACTCTCCAAAGAACATCTTTGAAACTTTGTCATAAGCTTTCTCTAAATCAATAAAAATCATATGTAGATCCTCCTTGCTTTCTTTATACTTCTCCATCAAACCTCTTAACAAATGTATAGCATCCATAGTAGATCTACCTAGCATGAAACCAAATTGATTGTGAGAAACTTTTGAATGACATAGTATCAATTACTCTCTCCCATAATTTTAATGTGTGACATATTGTGGTGTTTATTTTTATATCTATTTGTGTATATGTAAGGGGACACCATGATCCGAGGATGTACTTATTGAAGTGATCAAGTTTGACATCAAGGAATAGTGTACTATCTTAAAAGGTAGAAGTCACTACCTACAATGGACCTAATCACCTAATAAAGACTTCTAAGGCAAGATGGGTCTTCGACTATACAAGAGATTTTTCCCTATTTTACATGGATGAATAAAGTAGGGTTTATTTAAATCGGTTCTAAAGTTCCTATGGAGCAAGCCCCATAGTTAATTACATCCTAAGGAAGGTGAGTTCCTTGAATACTCGATTAAAGTAGATAATTATTGTCTCTAAAGAATTCAAAGATAGGACTATCAATAAATTATATTTGGAAGATCAAATGGGATAGATCGAAAGGAGAGATTTATTATCAAGCCAAAGGAGATGAGTAGGAATGCTCATGACTAGAAGCATAGTGAGCATTCCAATCTATCTTATGGTTATGCTTTATATGTTTGATATTGAGGAGAAATTACATGTTTGAGTCAGAATTTTATTAGAAAGCTAGGACTTATACTCTAACAACACAAGATTGTTAGGGTGCCTAACAGGTGAGGATTTATGCCTATAGCCCAAGGGGGAAATGACAACCTTAGATCCTAAATCTATGGAGCTTTGGTGAAGTCCAAAGCATGACCCAAATCTAAGGTGAAAGTGGGTATATGGTTTATCTCCACAAGAGAGAGTAAACCACCCGACTGTTGGACTTATAACTGAGTGGCTAGCTAACTCCTCCTACATTTTAAAACCATGTGGTCAAGTCATATGCTTTGCAAGATGGTTAGGCTATTATTTATTGAGGAAAGAAACTAAGTCCTTAAACCCACTCCTAAGAGACTAGAGCATGAGGGGTATGAATAATGGCTTAATCTAATGCAAATTCTTATCAAATTTTACTTAATCTAGGACTCTTTATTTTGATAGAGGTTATAGGATTTTGTATGCCTAAATGCATGAGAAGTTGATTATGGGCCAAATCAAAAGAGAAAGAGTTGTTCTTCCATCATATGCCCTTAAAGGTTATGCCCATTTCTATCGCAAAGATGGAAGCCCTCTTAACAAGAGTGAAATAAGATGATTATGCATGATATTAAACATACAACATCCAACTAAAGAGTTGTTAAATATTTTATTATCTTGATTTAATGTTTAGGCTTTTACATGAGGTTATGAGTTATTTTAGAGATTTAGTTATGAGTTGTTAATTTGGGTAGAAAATTTAATTTGTATCCTTGGAGCCTAATCACATCTAGGCCATACAACAATCACTGAGCATAAATAAACTATGAAGATATATGTTTCTAATGTGCAAGCTAAATAAAATATCAACCAATTTTATAAAGCTATCACAAAAGAATAAAAGGTCGATGGTAGTACCATTTATAACCTGAAAAGAAATGTGGGTAGCCAAGCTCTACCCTTATACATCCCGGTATAATAAAATAATAATTGCAATTACAAATGATGAATGTTATGGGGGTTTTCATTCTTCATTCTTTTTTTCTTTACTTCTTTCTTCTTTCTTCTCTTCATTTGATTTGCTCCATTTCTTTCTTACTTTTGTCTTGATTTGGATGTGCTTGCTCCAAAGGCATCACATGGTACATAAGACTTGGTCTTATAACCAATGCTAATTCTAATCCCCCATAACACTTATCCTAATCCTAATGCAAAATTACATTAAAAAAAGAAAAGTAAATCTAGCTACACCTGCAACTCAAGTGTTAGCTAAACACACCATACAACCCAAGCATTTATATGAATAATTTGGACTTAGCACCCCACACATGGATAACCAAGCCCACCTATCCTAACAGGCTATGCTTAGGGTATAAGCAACCCGCACAACATAAACATTTATATTTTATTACAAGGACCCTTAAGCATGACCCCTTTAAAAAAAACATGATTAGGCTAATAATGGCCTAACATCCGACTATGCACATACACATCTAGTCTACAACAACACATCACAAAATAAGCATACATCAATACATCGAACCATACAAGATAAAGCTAGAAGTGGTGACTTAGTCTAAAGTGTGTGCATCAAGGCTTGTGTGGTATGTCTAACTAGGTTTTAGAGTTATAATTTTGCTAAGTGTGGATGATTTAATTTATGAAGGGTTGATTTCTCTTTAAATGATTTAATTAATTTAAAGATTTTACTTAATATTTTCTTTTGTTTCATTTGACCTACAAAATAACTAAGTGTTATAAAGAGAAGAAAGAGAGGAAACCTCTCTTTCATCTTTACCTTAAGTCACTTCTAAAGTAAGTTAATTAATCAATTTCCTTTAGTGAGTGGCTTATTACATTTTGATTAATCCTAAGTTTAGGTTCACTCTAAATGACCTAGTTTAATAAGAAAGACATCTTAGGATTAATTACAATGAATTACCATCACATAACACATATTCATTCATTTCTTTCCATCATGTTTATCTTGCATATGATTAAGTCCTAAGCATACCTTTACATACAATGCATGTCTTAGCACACTTAAGTGATGAATGTAAGGAAATGTGTTTGGAATTTAGATATTTCACTTGGTTGAATTATGAATGCATGTATTTTTAATAGGAAAGGAGGGATTTCCATCCATTAGTTAGATACACATTCACATGTATAAAATTTTTAAGTGAGTACGGCACCATTATTCTGCACTAGGGGCGTAAGGTACAAGACCTACTTAGGGATACTTAAAGCCTCATAGCCCCGGGGTGTCCAGACTAATATACCACTTTTCTTAGATACATGTAGATATATAAACAACTATAAGGATAGGAAAACTCTTGCAAAAGTTGTACTTTTAATTTACTTGATTCATGTTTCCTATTCATTGATTATATCACACATTCATATGTATAAGAATTTTAAGTGAGTAACCATTGTTCGAGGGGTGTAAGGTACAAGACCATAGGACTACTTAAAGTCTAGCTCAGGTGTCTAGACTAATATGCCACTTTTCTCAAATACAAGTGAATGTACAAAAGACCACAAGAGCAAGAAGCCATGCAAGAGGTCACATTTGATTTGATTGAATGATTTACATATGTGATATGAAATTCTTCCTAAGTCTTAGCATGGAGATGCATAGGAATAGATTTAGACAAATGTTGTGTTCTTTTCAAATGAACTTTACAATTGTAAATCCTATATGAATCCATGTAAGATAAGAAAAGAGAACTTCATATTTCATATCTTATATTATCAACGCATGCAAACTTATAGATACTTGTAATTAATACCACTTCATATATTATAATTGATTTATGGGCTTTTTTAAAATAGCTTTCTATTTAATAGTAGTAATAGCCACACCTATTTTTAATTTAAGTCAAAACATGCAATTTGACATAGAAGAAATAATTTTATTTAATTAGTTTTAAAAGAAATGAATGCATGATTTCACATGGAAAGCAACATTTAACATGATTGGAAAGAAATAAAGGAATATAATCACATGATCTCATTCATCCCAATTAATTCCTAAGGACAATCATATTAAACAAGACTATTTAAGATAAACCAAAGTTCTTTAAAGACTTTTTATTTTAATCTTGAGTTTAATTTGATTTAGGAAATATGAAAGAGGTTTGATAATCCTAATCCAATTCCCCATGTGTGAATTAATTTGGTTTAATGAAGAATATTTATGTTGATTTTATGTTTTGATTGGGTTAAGGTGTGAATTAAGTGAATTAATTAACCCTTTCCTATATCACCTTAAGTTAATTAACTAATTAATAATAAGCAAATTGATATGCAACCATATGAAAAGTAAATTTGTAATGCTCCTAAGAAATGAAAGGGGCCTAATGTAATTGGCTTATGATTAATAGTTAATTAGGATTAATGGATCTCACCTAACTACTTTATGGTTTTCTCACACATGTGAGCTAACCATAATTTCATTATCCCTCACCTTGGGTTATTGAACACCCAAAGAGCTACCCAGGATCAATTAAGGGTTGCTTAGGTGTGAAGTAGATTTTAGATTGAGTTAAATCAAACTTGTTAATTAGTTGATTCGATTCTTTGATTACATTTTGATTAGGATGATGAAATTAATTTAGGAGAAGGATCAGGACAAGGCCTCAATCCTTAATCCCTAAGTCATTTCAAACACTCAATTAGGCTCGATTTTGTCTTGGAAGTTAATTAATTAAGTAATTAACTACCTCATTAATCATCAATTAATTTAATTCTAAAAGTGAAGGAAATCTAGGAAATGAATTAGGAAAAATATCCCAATTACACTTCCTAAGTTCCCTTACTATTCCATAGAGGTAATTAAGCTTAAATAATTAATTAAACCACTATTCATTCATTAATTATCACTAATTAAATTAAGAGAGTGATTTAGGCTTAATCAATTGATTTCCCTAATTAAGCAATCAATAAAATCCCAGAACCACCTTTGTGAGGTTTGTTGGCTATGATGGCTAGGATGTTAAATCTTTTTTGTTGGTTAGTAGTAATATTTGTGACTGTAACCGTCCTTTCAGAGTATGGCTGCTCACAATTTTTTGTTGCCCCTTCTAATTTTTATGATTGAGCTTGAGCCTTTTCTTTGGCTTTAGTTTCCTCTCTCTTTATCTTTGTTTATTTTCTTTTATTTGTGTTTATCTTTGCTTTAGTTTTTTTTTTTTTTCCTTCGCTGGTTCTTATGTCTCTTCAGATGGATTGTTGACCTGCTCAGGGATTCTGTTATGTTGATGTTCTTTTCTTAGTTTTTCCTTTGCTTTTTGCTATCTTTTATATTAGTTAGGGGATTTTTCTCTTTAGGTCCTTTTGTAGCTCCTTAAGCATAGTCTTTGAGTTTTATCCCCTTTAAGGTCATCATTTCCTTTTCTTTTTGGTAATAAAATTTCTTCTTTTTAACAAAAAATAAATAAAACCCTAAACCTACAACCCTAAACCTTAAACCCTAAATCCCAGTCATTAAACCCAAAACCCTAAACCATAAAAACTTGAAAACCTAAACCTAAACTAAATAAAACTAAAAAATAAAATAAATAAAAAAACCTAAACCTAAATAAAATAATAAAATAAAATAAAATAAAAATATAAACTAAAACCTAAACCTAAACCTAAACCTAAACCAAAACCAAATAAAATATAATAAAATAAAATAAAACTAAACTAAAATATAATAAACAAAAACCTAAACTAAACAAAAATAAAACCAACCTAAAAATAATAAAACCTAAATAAAATAAAAATTAAATGTAAAATAAAAATAAAATAAAATAAAATAAAAACTAAATAAAAATATAAACCTAAAAAATAAACCTAAAAATAAATAAAAAATAAAACATAAACCCTAAACTAAAAAAAAAACCTAAAATAAAAATAAAATAAACCAAAGCCTAAACTAAAATAAATTAAACTAAAATAAAACCTAAACCTAAACCTAAAATAAACTAAATAAACTTAAACCTAAACCTAAAATAAAATAAAATAAACTAAAGTAAACCTAAACCTAAACTAAAAGATAAAACCTAAAATAAACCTAAAATAAAACCTAAACCTTAACCTCAAAAAAAATATAAACCTAAACTAAACCTAAAAGTAAAAAATAAAACCTAAACCCAAAATAAAATAAAAATAAGACTAAACTAAAAAATATGCATAAACCTAAACCTAAACCTAAAAATAAACTAAAATAAAAACCTAAAATAAAATAAATAAATAAATAAATATAAACTAAATAAAATAATAAATAAATAAACCAAAATAAATAAAAATAAACTAAGTAAACTAAATAAACCTAAGCTGTTAGTTAATTTTTTTTAAAAAAATGCCCTAAACTTTAATCCCTAAATCCTAAACTAAACCCTCCACACCTAAACCCAACCATAAACCCTAAAAGAATCTTAAACTTTAAACCCTAACCCTAACCCTAAACCCTAAACCTAAACCCCCTAAACCCTAAACCCTAAACCTGCACCCCCAAACTAAACCCTAAACCCTAAAAACCATAAACAAAAACCCTAAACCCTAATTAACTCCTAAAACCCTAAACCTACTCCTAAAACCTAAAACCTAAACCTAAACTAAATAAAACCTAATAATAAATAAAATAAAATAAAATAAAATAAAACTTAAACCTAAACCTGAAATAAAATTAAATAAAATAAAATAAACTAAAATAAATAAAATAAAAATAAAAATAAAATAAACTCAGAATAAACCTAAATAAAATAAAACTAAACGTAAATAAAATAAAATAAACCTAAAATAATAAAACTAAATAAAACTAAACCTAAAGATAAACCTAAAAAATAAATGAAAAATACCTAATCCCTAAATTAAAAAAAAAACCTAAAATAAAATAAAATAAACAAAAAAATACCTAAACCTAAAATAAAATAAACTAAACTAAAATAAATAAACCTAAACTTAAACCTAAAATAAACTAAACATAAAACCTAAACTAAATAAAATAAAATAAAATAAAAACTCAAATAAACCTAAAAATTAAAAAATAAAACCTAAAATAAACCTAAAAAAAAAATAAAAAAAAAAAAATAAAATAAAACCTAAACTTAAACCTAAAATAAAAAATAAAACCTAAACATAAACTTAAAATAAAATAAATAAAAAAACCTTAAATAAATAAACTAAACTAAATAAAAATAAAAAATAAACCTAAATAAAAATAAAAAATAAAATAAACTAAATAAACATAAACTACCACTTTACTTAATTTTAAAAGAAAACCCTAAACCCTAAACTAACCCTAAACCTAAACTTAAACCTAACCCAAACCTTAAACTAAAACTAAAACTAAACCCAAAACCCTAAACCCTAAAGCTAAAGTTTAAACCACTAAACTAACCCAAACCCTAAACCCTAAACCTCAAACCTAAACTAAAGCTCTAACCCTAAACCCTAAAGCCCAAACCCCAACCTAAATCAACCTTAAAACCCTAAACCTTAAAACCTTAAACCTAAACTCTTAAACCCTAAATCCAGGATAAAGCCTAAAACCCTTAACCCCAAAACTAAAGCTAAACCCATAACCACAAACCCTAAAACCTAAACCTAAAGTAACTAAATAAATTAAAAATAAACTTAAATCCTAAAACATAGTAAACCTAAACTCTAAGAATAGGCAGAACCTTGATGATAGGAACATCACCATCAACCAGGCTCGGTCTAGATCTAGGTGGAGGCGAAGGTGGAGGCGGCGGTTATCGCAGTGGTGGTGGGGGATCTAGAGGTGCTAGTGGGATTTGATGGTGGATCCCGCTACTCGAGAGACTGGGGTGGTTCTGATGGAAACTAGAGACACTGAAGAATAGCTGATCCGATGTATTGCTTATGGAATGGTGTCTTTATAGTAGAGATGATTCTAGTTATCCAGGGTTTTTGGTTTGCTCTATCTGTGTAAATTTTTTATCTATGTCGTTGCTTATGTCATAGAAAACTTGGTATGTTACTTGGTTGATGAAATCAAAAATAAAAATAAAAAAACTAAATAAACTAAATAAAATAAAAATAAACCTAAATAAAGATAAAAATAAAATAAAGTAAAATAAAAAAAATAAAAAATAAAACCGTAAAACCTAAACCAAACCTTGAACCTAAACCTACAACCCTAAACCATAAACCCTAAATCCACAAACCTTAAAACCCTAACTACACAAACCTAAACCCTAAACCTAAAACAAAACCTACAACCACCTAAACTCTAATTCCTAAACCCCAAACCCAAACCCTAAATCTAAACCCTATCCACAAAACCTAAATACCTAAACCTAAACTAAATAAAACCTAAAATAAAATTAAAAAAAAAACTTAAATAAAATATAAATAAAATAAAATAAAACCTAAACTAAAACCTAAACCTAAACATAAAATAAAATAAAATAAAAAAATAAACTAAAATAAAATAAATAATGACCTAAACTAAACTAAAAATAAAATAAACCTAAAAACCTAAATAAAATAAAACTAAACATAAAATAAAATAAATTAAACTAAAATAAAATAAAATAAAACTAAATAAAACCTAAACCTAAAAATAAAATCTAAAAAAAACCTAAAAACAAAAACCTAAACCTAAAATAAAAAATAAAATGAAAACCTAAATTAAAATAAACTAAACTAAAAAATAAACCTAAAAAAACCTAAAATAAATATAACCTAAAAAAACTGAACCTAAAAATAAAAATAAAAGCTAAACCTAAAAATAAAATAAAATAAAACTAAACTAAAAAAATGCATAAACCTTACTAAAAAAATAAACCAAAGAAAACCAAACTAAAATAAATAAACCTAAAATAAATAAACTAAACTAAATAAAAAATAAATAAAATAAACTAAAATAAATAAAAATATACTAAATAAACTAAATAAACCTATACCATTGCATAATTAAACCTAAACCCAACCTATATCTTAAACCCCTGACCCAAAACTAAAACTCCACAACCCTAAACTCCCTAAACCTAAACCCTAAACCTAAACCCTAAACCCTAAACCTAAACCCTAAACCTAAACTAAACCCTAAACAAACTTACCACTAAAACCAACTAAACTGAGGCCCTTAACCCTAAAACCTCCTCCCTAAACCTAAAAACTCCTACCCAATCTAAACCTAAACCCTAAACCCCCAGACCTAACCTCTACCAAATCCTCCACCACCCAAAACTTAAACCCTCCTAAACCCTAAACCTCCCTCCTTACCCTACCCCAACCCTAAACCTCCTAAACTCTCTAAACCCAAGACCCACCCTTAAACCCTAAACTCCTCTAAACTCTTAAACTCTCCCAAACCTCCCCCCCCTAAACCTCCCTAACCTAAACTTAAACTAAACCCTAAACTAAACTCCCACCTAAACTTAAACCTTTAAACCTAATAATATGATAAAACTAAACCTAAATAAAACAAAAAAATAAAATAGAATAAAAACCTAAACTAAAACTTAAACCTAAACCTAAAAATAAAATAAAATAAAAAATAAAAATAAATTAAAATAAAATAAATAAATACCTAAAGTAAACTAAATAAATAAAATAAACCTAAGAATAAAAACTTAAATAAAATAAAATAAATGTAAAATAAAATAAAAAACTAAAATGTAAACTAAAATAAAATAAACTTAAAATAAAACAAAATAAAATTTCAACCTAAAATAAACTTAAAATAAATAAAAAAATAAAACCTAAACACTAAACTAAAAAAAACCTAAACTTAAAATAAAAAAATAAACAAAATAAAATAAACCAAATCAAACTAAAATAAATAAAACCTAAACATAAACCTAAAATAAACTAAACTTAACTTAAACTGAACTAAATAAAATAAAATAAACTAATAATAAACCTAAACTTAAGCTACAAAATAAAACCTAAAATAAAAGCCTAAAATAAAAACCTAAAAAAAATAAAATAAAAACCAAAACCTAAACCTAAAAATAAAAAGTAAAACTTAAACCTTAAAAGTAAATTAAAAATAAAACTCAACTAAAAAAAACCTAAAAAATAAACTAAAATAAAAAACTAAACTAAAATAAATAAACATAAAATAAATAAATTAAACTAAAGAAATAAAATAAATAATATAAATAAAAAATAAACTAAATGAACCTAAACTATCATTTGCTTATTTAAAAAAATCCTAAAAACCCTAAACCATGGTAATATCTTACCTACACCAAACCCTAAACCATAAACCCTAAACCCTAAATCCTAAAACCATAAACCCTAAACCCTAAACCCTAAGACCCTAAACCCTAAGCCCTAAATCGTAAACCCAAAAACCCTAAAGCTTAATGCCTAAACCCTAAACCCTAAACTAACCTTAAACCCTAAACTATAAACTAACCTTGTACCCTAAGAATGGAGAGAACATTGATAACAAGAACATCACCATCAACTAGGCTCAGTCTAGATATGGCGGTGGAGGCAATAATATGGGTGCGTGTGGTGTTTATTTCTTAAACTTGGGAATTTGAAAAATAAAAAATTGTGTATATTATTGGGACACCAGAGATAGATGTACTCATTTATGAGTGATGTGAAATGAGCAATGATGTACTATCTGGAGAGACAGAAGTCACCATCCTACAATAGACCTAATCACCTAATAAGGACTCCTAAGGATAATGGGTCTTCAAATGTACTAGAGATCTTTCCCCTACTTCACATGAAAAAGTAAAGTAGGATTTATTTTAAACTGGGTTTGTTAAGTTCCCTATGGAGGCAAGCCCCTATAGTTAATTACATCTTAAGAAATGGGATTCCTTAAGAATACTCTCAATTAAGGTAAATGATTTTTGTCTCCAAAGATTTCAAAGATGAGCTATCAACAAATTATTTTTTAGAAAATCAAGTGGGATTGTTCAAAAGGAGGGAGTCATTATTTAAACCAAAGGGAGATGAGTAGGGGATGCTCATGATACTAGGAAACCTAATGAGCATTCCAAACTATCATATGGTTGGGCTTTATATTTTTAAAATTTGAGAAGGATTATATGTTTGAGTTGAATTTTTTATTAGGAATCTAGGGCTTACAATTTCACAACACAAGATCATGCAACTGCCTAAGAGGTGAGGATTTGTGCTTGTAGCCCATAAAAAGAAACAATAACCTTGGATCCTAAATCTAGGGAGCTTTGGTGAGGGCCAAGGCATGACCTAAATCTAAGGTGAAAATGGGTATATGGTTTATCTCCATAAGAGATAATAAACCACCCGAATGTTGGACTTACAACCACCTGGGGGTGGCCGCCAACTAACTTCTATGATTTTAAATACATGTAAGCAAGTATTATGCTTTACAAGATGGCAAAGCTATTATTTATCTAGATATGAGACTAATTCCTTAAACTCACTCCCTAAGAGACTAGATCATGAAGGGCATGAACTCATGACTTAATCTAATGCAAATTTTGTTAAGTTTTATTTTCATTTTGGATATTTTATTTGAACAGCTATGAGATTTCTATGCCTAATGCATGAGAAAATTGATCATGGGCCAAAATCAAAAGAAGGAGGTGTGTTTCCACCATGGCTCTCAAAGGTCAAGCCATTTTCTCTAGCAAGGTGGAAGCCCTCCATTAGCAAGAGTGAAGCAATATATTTTATGCATGATGTGAGACATACAACATCCAGCTAAGGGGTTGCTAAATCTTTTATTATTTTGATTTATGTCTTAGGGTTTTTAGGTGAGGTTATGAGTTGTTTAATTTTGAGTTGATTAATTTGATAGAAAATTTATTTTTTTCCTAAGAGTCTAATCACATCCAGGCCATTCAATAACCATCAAGTAATTATGAAACTAGGAAAATCATGTCATCCTAATTGTGCAATCATAAAAAAAGCATCACTCAATTTATAAAATTAGCAAAAGAATAAGAGAGATGTGGTCGCTCCACCAAATGTGAAAAAAAAGGTAGCAAGTTCTACCCTTATACAACCCATTATAAATGAATAATTATAATTTAAAAGAATTCATGTTATGGTGGTCTTCATTCTTCATTTCTTCATTTCTTCATTTCTTCATTTTTTTTCTTCATTTCTTTCTTTTTGATTTGACTTGGGATGTAGTTTGCTCCAAGGCTTCACATGGTACATAAGACATGGTCTTATGACCAATGTTCACCTTAATCCCCATAACATTCATTCCAAATCTTAATTGCAAAATTTACATTAAAATGGAAATGATAGATCTAACTAAATCTGTAAAATTGAGATTAGCTAAACATACCACACAAGCCAAGTAGTTCTATGAATAATTTGGACTTAGCACACCACACATGGGTAACCAAGTCCACCTATCCTAGTATGGATCATGCTTAGGGGTATAAGCAACCTGCACAACAAAAGTATTTAAATTTTTATTACAGTGCCCCTTAAGCACAACCCCCTACAAAAGACATGATTAGGCTAAGATCATCCTATCATTCAGTCTATGCTCATGCACCCTAACATCCAGTCTAAAAACATTACATCACAAAACAAAATCAAGCATCAAACCATGCACCGCCCTAACATAAAATTAGAAATTATGACTTAGCCTAATGTGTGTGTCATTTAAGGCTTGTGTGGCATGTCCTAGCAAGGCTTTAAGGTTGAGATTTCCTAAGTGTGAGAGGTTTAATTTAGAAGGTGGCTTTAGTTTAAATGATTTAGTTGATTTATCAATTTTAGTTGGTGATTTGATTTGGTTTGAATGAATCTACACTTAATTACTAAATGTTGTAAAGAAAAGAAAAGAGAAGAGAACTTCTCTTTCATCCCTACCTTAGATTCATTAATGACTTTTCTTTAATGATGTTTTATTATGTGTTTTAATTAACCCTAAGTTTAGATTTACTCTAAATAGCCCTATTCAATAAGAAAGGCATCTTAGGATTAATTAAGGTGAATTACTATCACATAACACACAACCCTTTATTTCTTTCCACCATGTATACCATGCATATGAATAAATCTTAAGCATACCTATACATGCAATACAAATTTTAGCACACCTTGATGATGAATAAGAGATATGATTTAGAAACTTGGATATTCTATGAATGTATTTCTTTATTATGTAGAAAGGAGGATTCTTTATCCATTAACATAATGCACATCCACATGTATAAAAGATATAAGTGAGTGCGATGCCATTTTCTTCACCGGGGCATAAGGTACAAGACCTACTTGACTTAAAGCCTCGTGACCAGGGATGTCCGGACTAATATACCACTTTTCTTAAATACATGTAGATGTACAAAAGAAACAAATGGATGAAAAATCATGCAAAAGATCTTTGTTTGTTTGATTTGGTTGTATAATTTACATGTGTAATGTGAGATCATTCTTAAGTCATAACATAGGAATACATAGGAATAGATTTAAGCAAGTGTTATGTTCTTTTCAAATGAACTATACACATTGTAAATCCTATTCAAATCCATGTTAGAGAGAGAAGAAAGCAACACAGAACACATCTCATGCTATAATCACATGTAAGCTTATAAGTACTTATAAGTAGTATCACTTCATTCAAAATCTTTAATTTATAAGTTTTAGAAGATAATTTTTGGTTTTATAGTGATAATAGCCACTCATATTCTTAACTTTAGCCAAAGCATGCAATTAGAAATAAAAGGAAACATTTTAGTTAATTATTTTTAAAAAAAGATATGAATGCATGATTTCATATGGAAAACAACATTTATCATGCTTGGAAAGAAATAAAGTGATGTTAGCATATGACTTCATTCACCTTAATTAATTCCTAAAGACAATCCTATAAAATAAGATCATTTAAAGTGAATCAAAAATTCTTTAAGGAGATTTTTATTTTTGAATTTGATTTGACTTAGGAAATGTGAAAAGAGTTTGTTGGTCCTAACACATCTCCCCTATGTGTGAATTAGTTTAGTTTAATTTTAGAACAATTATGTTTATTTTATGTTTTTTTTAGGTTAAGGAATGAGTTAAATCCATTAATTACCCCTTACCTATACCACCTTAACATAATTAAACAAGTAATTATGAGCCAACATATGATATGCAACCACATGGAATTTAAATCAACAATTCACCTAAGAAATAAATAGGCCTAATCCAATTGGCTCATAATTTTTTATTAATTAAGCTAAAGAGTTTAATTAAGTACTTTCATAAACATCCTACACATGTAGTTTGATTACAATTTCCTTTGAAGCTTCATTGGTTATTGAACACCTAAGAATCTACCCAAGATTAAAATGATTAAGTTCTAGAATAATTTGGTTTTGAGTTTATTTAATTAAGCCATTTAATGAAGTGATTAAATCATTAATCAATTTGTAAATTAATTAAGTTTTATCCAAATGGAATAAACTTAGAAGAAAAGATTTGGAAAATAAATCCTAATCTCATTCCTAAGTCCATTCACTATTTCATGATGATTAACAAACTTAATTAATTTATCACTATTTAATAGGTTAATAATCCGCCGCACATGGCGGTGACCCCCCTAATCCCGGGCCATGGCGGGACGCGCTTTCCACATAGTGCGATGGGATAGGTTATTTAAGTTGTCACATTTGTGTCATTGAGTGGATGATTTCTCCCGCCCATCCAGATCTAAGATCGATTGCATTTAATTCCATAATTTAGTCTTAAATTAATGGGAGATCTATCATGATTTAATCACAATTGTTCATTCCAATCATGCAGAATGGATGGTGTATGATCTATCTCCTCCCAAGCAGTGGGAGACGGATGTCATCGGTCGATCATCGCTCGATCCAAGCTCACCCGAGCTTGGATGGATTTTAAACTCACCCCACACCCTTGGAGGAGCATAAGCAAGGTATCCAACAATCAAGATTCAATGGGATTATAATTCCATTCACAAGGGACCAAGCAATTTTTATCTTAGGATCAATTTTGAGCAATACCTCATCGGAGGCTATCACCGGCGCTTCCAATGGAGGAGGTAGCTTCATCTAGTAGAGATGAAGCCCTGTTGAAGGTATCAAGCTTTGATTTGAAGTGGATGGCTCAGTTGATCAAGCTCCCCTTCAATGGAAATTGACTTTGATCAAAGTTCTCCTTCTCATGGCTTCGTTACTTGGGAAATAACTTGATTGAGCTTGACGAGGTCCCATGATGGTGCTTGCAAGATTAATTAGGGTTTGGTGGAGAATTGGATGAGTTCGATCTTCACATCACCTCCCATATTTCAGTTTTAAGCAAAACCAAGAAGGAGAAATTAAGGTAGCTTGGAAATGGCTTTGGGAAGCTTATAAATGCTTGGTTTCGATTCTTAGAGCTTAGTCGAATTCAGTACTTGGTTTGAGTGGGAATGAGGGGGAGTATATCTCCCCCTACTTGGATCGGACAGTGAAGTCTAGAAATGCCATTTTAGCTCAATTGCTGAGATTGATTCATCAGTTTGGTTGTTAGACACTCCATGTGATTCATTTTAGGTAGTGGAGGGAAGGAGAATGAGTGCCCATGTGCTAGGTGAGTGCATTAGTGATTCCAAGGGCTCAATTCCCATTGGAGGGATCGATTTGGCCTTGGGTTGGGTCATGGCCGACCCAAGGTGATTGGGTCATGTTCACCACCCTCCTTCGTGTCTATGCGAACCACTGGGAGGATGCTAAGTGGTCTCGAGAAAGAATATGACCAAATTCTAAGTGAATTTGGTCATAGGAAATCACTTGACCTAGAGGTAAAGTGGTCATTTAGCCTTGATTTTGATTTGAGCAGATTTGAGATGATTCAAAAATGGGGTGGACCAAATTTCAAGTGATTTGGAGTTCATTTGGTTTGAATTGGTTCAATTTGACCCATTTACGTCAAGTTAGGTCAATTTGGGTTAGGTTGACCATTGAACAAATTGGGTCAAACCATGGGTTAGGTCAAGTCAAATGATCATTTAGAGCCTATGGGTAACATTGGTTTGGTTCAATTTGGTTTATATTTGGTTTTGGTGCATTTAGGTTCATTTAGGTCAAATGGGTCAAGTTGACCAATTTGACTAATTTGACCCAATTGGGTTAAGTCATGGGTTGGTCTAGGCTTAGTTGATCATTTGAAATGTATTTCAAGCTTTGGTTTTAATCAATTTTGGTTTGGTTTGATTTTAAGTTGATTTGATTTTTTAGGTCAAGTTGGGTTCATGGTCAATTGGGCTAGGTTGGTCTAGTTGGCCAATTGAAGCTTTGGTCAAGTTCAATAATCAATTCAGAATGAATTTGACCCGTTGGTTGCAATAAATTTGGCTTAGATCAAGATTTGACCTATTTTGACTTTTAGGTCAACTTGGGTCAACTTAGGTCAAGTGGCCAATTAGGCTTGATTTGGCCCAATGGATGGCTTGGTCAAGTTTAATCATTGATTATGAACTGGTTTAGATCAATGGTTTCAATCAATTTGGAATATGGTGGATTTTTGCTAGTTTAGATTTCATTTGGGCTAATTTTTAACTTCATCAAAGGCTAGGTTTGATTGGTTTGACCTAGTTTGAGTGCTTAATCATCCAAGGTTGATTGTTGCTCACAATGTGAGGCTTAGATGGGCTTAGTTCAATCCAATTTGGTTGATTAGAATTTGGCTCAAAATGGGTACTTTAGGTCACTTTCGGTCAAGTGAGCCTAAGTGGGTCAATTAACTTGATCAAGGCTTGATTCAAGTTTGGTTGAGCTCACATATAAACTTATGATTGAAATATAAATCCAATTGTAAGTGATTTGGATTCAAATGGGTTTTGATTCATTTGACAATTTCAAGTTCAAAGGGTGAACATGAGTTTGACTTGGGTTAGTTTGATTTTGGTTTGATGATTAGTTTATGTTTATGTTTGGGCATGTGATTGAATGAATGATTGTTTTAAGAGAAAATACAAAGGTTTGGATTGATTTGAGAATGAATTAGTTAAGTTCAAGAATTTTACTTGAAAGGGTATAGGTTGGATTTTGCTTGGACTTGAATTTTGAATTTAGTTTTGGTTATTTGAATTTATATTTCATTTATATTTGTGAATATAAATGAGAATCTAAATGGGTTATGAGAAAATATTTTGAGTTTGGAGTTATTTGGATTTGATTTTAGCTAAGTCCATAAGATGATATCAAAAGGGCTTAAAAAAGATTTTGGATTTGGAATTGATAACGGGTTTCAATTATTTGGAATTGATTCATGATTTGAGTTTTGGAATTAAATTATGATTTGAGAAAATTAATTGAGTTAAAATTGATTTAAGATTTGACTTTGAAGTTGATTCATGATTTGAGAAAATAAATTGAGTTGGAATTGATTTAATATTTGATTTGGAATTGATTCATGATTTAAGAAAATCAATTGAGTTGGAATTGATTTAAGATTTGATTTGGAATTAATTCATGATTTGAGAAAATCAATTGAGTTGAAATTGATTTAAGATTTAATTTGGAATTAATTCATAATTTGAGAAAATCAATTGAGTTGGAATTGATTTGAGATTTGAATTTGAAATTTGGTTTGAAAGAAGGAAGCAAGGATTGGGTTTAAGCTATAGGGTAGGAAAATCTTCCTAATACCCCTAAGGCATAACCTATTCATATGGCTAACTCTTCTAAGTCTCTAAGGTTAGGTTAAGTGTTCACCTAATCACTAGAAGTGTCTTAAGACTAAGAAACTCTTAGTGTATAGAGGAGTCTTATGTCTAAGAAGGAGAAGTTGAGAGCTCACTCCAAACGTGAGGTCAACAAAGGGTGTCAATAGGTGTGGTGTGACTGACAAGGCACATCGTGCATATTGGTGTTGACCGAGACGATCAACAACGTTGAATGATCACAAGCAACTAACAGAAATGATCTACCCTAAACTAAAGGTGAAGGAATCAAGATCTTAGTGCAATGTGACTCTACTCATGTCAAAAAACATAAGAGAGTGAAGGGGAATCCACTAGGATAGTGTATGTGAACCTTCCAATTGGTTCAAGTCATCCACTAGTGGATGAGAGGTTTGAAATACTTGGGGATTAAAATTTAGAATCCACCGTGATAAAATGTGAACCTTCCACTAAGGGAACAGTTCGTTGGATTGAATTGACTCCAGGGGAGATTGGAAAGAATTGCATCTCAATGAGGAGATGATGATTGATTTGATTTGTTTTGATTTGACTCACTAGGGAGGTAGGTTGATTTTGCATCTCGCTAAGGAGAAGTTGATTGATTTGATTTTTTAATTTGACTCCACGGGGAGGTTTGATTGATTTTGTTGATTTTAAATTTTGGATTTTGAGATGGACCATGTCTTGTTATGGATGCACCGTAGAGCCATGTTGGCCTTGGCCTACTTCAGATTTACCAATTCAAAGGGGTAGTCTACTAACCACATAGTAAGACTATTCAACCAAAGGGTGCCTTTATGTACAATGGTTGCACTAGAAGAAAGCATAGTAGACTTACATCTTAGGCATCGTCGGGGGTGATTGTAAAGCAATGGGTTGAACCCAACCTTGGTCGACTACGTGAATGCAAGGGATTTAAATCTACTCAAAGATGGTCAAAATTAATTTCATTTCTTAATTATATTTGATGGATCCCATCAGTTTGTGATGGAGTCCACTGAGTAGGCCCCATGCCCACCTTGACCTACCTCAAATTTAGTGATCAAAAGAAAGTAGTTCCCTGACCGAGGGGAGAACTATCCAACCAAAGGTGTGCCTTTCAGTTTGCAGCAGTTAATTCAGGGAAAAAAGCAAAGGGACTCACATATTTCCTAAATAAAAGACCACTAGGGTGACACATTAGCAAAGTAACATGCCAACCAGACCTAGGGCTGCCCATCGGTTTGCGATCGTCATGCTAAAAAGAATGCATAGTAGGCTTACATCTTCCAAAGCAAAATGACTGTCGGGGTAATCTATTTATGGCAGAATAGATTGAGCTTGACCTAAGGGTGACAAGAGAGAGGACTTTATCTCAACTCAAGTGTAGTTAGGAAATTCCTATAGGGAGTTCTGCTGACACTGCCTTAAAGATAGGATGCTTGCTTGTCAAAAGGGGTCGTTGAAGGCTTGAATTCCTAATCCACAAGTGAATATTTTTTTTTGTTTATTTTTTGTTTGTTTATCATGGGCCCTATTTTGCTTTGCCAGCGATCATACTAAGAAGGAGCTTATATTAGCCTAGACCTATCTCAAATTTACTGAGCCATGGTAGAATCTGTGCATCCGCTGAACAAATTCTCCAACCATAGGGGTGGCTACTAGGAAAGGGGGACTATTGAATCAAAAAGTAATTTAAGTAGTGTCTAGATGGGGTCGTAAAGGATGTAATCCAAGTAGAGTGCCCACAAGGGAGGGGCCGCTAAGGGCTTTATCCAAAAATCCTGAAGAAGATAATATCTATAAGTATTCAGTGGCCAACTCAAAGAGAAAGCACAAGGACTCCCATCTGCTAAGAGTAGAGTACCAAATGGGTGAGTCACTGTCAGCATAGTGAACATCGACCAACCTAAGGTGCCCATCGTTTACAACCGCCTAGGAAGAAAGCATCCCATACTCATCCTCTACTGAACTATCACTGGGATAGTCTATGTTCAGCTCAATAGGTGTTATTCAACCTAGGGTGACTACTGAGTGAAGGCCACTGGGGGACTTATCCTAAGCCTTAAATATACTCTACCTAGTAAAATTATTATGGCTAGTCCAAGAAGAAAGCGTGTAGACTTACATCTTCTTAAATAGAGCCAACATGAGGTAGCTTAGTAGCTACGCAGTGATGCCTACCAAACTAACAAGGTGCTTGTCAGTTTACAATGGTCAAGTCAAGAAGAAAGCACGGGGAATCACATCGCCAGATAAATAATCACCGGGGTGACACACTAGCAAGGTAACATGCCGGCTAGACCTAGAGCAGCTAATGAGTGAGTGTCATAGAGGGCTTGCTCTCACATCAAAATAGCGTGAGGCAAAAGATATGTTTTTGTGTTTGTGTTTGTGTTTGAAGAGGACAGGATGCCGCTTGAGTTCTTTTCACCTATCCTAAAACATTATTAAAAGTTGATTAAATGGTTCCACTAATGGAGGTTGTGATCCCACTAAGAAAGGATGTCGCTTGGATTATCTTACACCTAACTTAGTCATGCTAGTAAAAATAGGACGCATCTTGGGTTCTCTCACAGCTACTCTAATAGTGCTGGGGAATCATGTTTAATTTGTGTTCATGTTGTGAAAGAGGGATAGGATGCCTCTCGGGTTCTCTTACACCTACCCTAAACACATCATGGAAGATTTACAAACAAGCAAACAACACTTCAACTGAAGAGAATATTTTGATGAATTGGAAAAGAATTTTTTATGATAATTATTTTCAAACATTATTTTATGGGCATTATTTCTTCAAATAAAGCCCATTAATTGGAAGCATCGTGCGTTCCCCTTTACAATCAATAAGTTGATAAGATCCTCCTTGTTAGGCCTTCTCTATTATAAAATGGCCTTCCCAAGTGGTTTCAAACTTGCCTCTCATTTTTTGGCGGCCAACAATTGGTCTCCTTAGAATTAAAATAAGCTCTCCTACTTGAAAAGTTCTAGGGCAGACCAGTTTATTGTGAGCTTGAATCATCTTGGCTTTGTATAACTCAAGGTTTTGGCACTCCCATAGGCATCTCTCTTCCAAACCTTTAAGTTCTTCTAACCGTAACTTGGCATTCTATTTTGTAGTTATGTTAGTACCCATTACTATCCTTAGTGATAGGAGTTGAACTTCTAAAGGTTGAATGGCTTTAGACCCATACACTAAGGAGAATGGGGTAGATTGAGTTGGAGTTTTGTATATGGTGTGGTATGCCCACAAAGCTTCAACTAGCTGCTCATGCCACTATCGCTTGTTATCATCGAGTGTCTTCTTTAGTTACTAGATGAGAGTTTTGTTGAATGCTTCTACTAGGCCATTTTCCTAGGATAGTATATGGTGGAGTATCTCTAATCTATATTATGTCTCCTGGTGAAGCTTTTGATCTTGGTAATCTTGAATGCAGTACCATTATCGGATATAATTCATCGAGGCACCTGAACCTATATATATATGGTTCCTAAAAAATTAGAGCACATGCTGAGTTGTGACCTCTCTGAGTTGGATTGCCACCACCCACTTGGAAAAGTAGTTAGTGGTAATTAAGATGAATCGATGACCCTTGGAAGAAAGAGGATAGATAGGACCCACTATATCAGTACCCCCAACACTCAAATGGCCATGAGGTCAATGTAGGATGTAGAATGTTGGGTGGTTGATGTAGGATCACATAATGTACCTAACATTGGTGGCATCTCCTAGCTACGTCCATGTAGTCTGTGATCATCGAAGGATAATATTATCCTAGTATCTTGATCTTTGCTTTCACCTTTAGACCAGATTGATGCGCTCCACATAGACTTGAATGTACCTCAATCACGATCTTACAAGCTTCGTGTTTGTCTAAACAGCAAAACCACATTTGATCAAAAGATCGTCGGTGCAAGGTGTCATCCATGAGAGCATAGAGAGAGATCTCTGCTTCATCTAACAAGCTTATGATTTCTCTTGAGGTAGTTTGTCTATGTTCAAGTAATCTATGAATGGTTGCCTCAATCCTGTTCCTTGTCTTTATTGGCAATGGCAAACTCCCTTTCAAGAGAAAGTCTCTCAACAAGTTCAACATCAATAAAGGATAGGACTTATGTATTTTAGAACCTTATTGGAATGAACTCATCTTCCGGACATGCCAATTCCTTAGCGAGTTTGGCCAAAGCATCTGCTACGACATTCTCTCCTCGAGAAACCTTGTAGATGGTGATCTCAAGGATTTGGGCCAATAGCTTCATGGTGTACTCATGGTAGTGACAAAGCTTAGGCTTTAGAACTTTATAGGACCCAACAATCTGGTTGATGAGTAGCTGAGAATCCCCATAAATTTTGATGCTTTTGACACACACTGTAATAGCTAACTCTAGACCGACAATCAAAGTCTCATACTATGCTTCATTGTTGGTGCATGGATTGGATAGAAAGTATGAGAATCTCATCACACCATGGTTCTTTTTCTTTTAGAAAGGAAGCCTCACCTTCAAAATACATCTCCCAATGGCGATTGTCAACCTCCCCTAAGTTCATGATTTGTTCATCGGGGAGATCATCACTAAGCAGAGAATCAACATGAAGTGGGTGTGTTGGTAAGAAATCCTCTAGTGTATGTCCTTTCACCGCATGGAGGGGTACAAATGTAATATCAAATTATGAGAGAATCATGGACCAATGTGCCAACCATCTAGATAACATCGACCGTGTCATGAGATACTGTAGTGGATTGATTCTTGAAATCAAATTCACCTTATGAGAATGCATATAATGTCATAGCTTTTGGGATGCAAAGATTATAGCTAGGTAATGTTTCTCAATAGGTGGGTAGTTCGCTTCAGTAGGGATCAGATGATGGCTGAGTTAGTAGAGAGCGTTCTCCTTCCCCTCATCATTGGTTTGGGCCAACAACATTGGGAGTCAATGCACAGGTGAGAGGATAAGTGCCCGATAGGGCTGCTAGAACTGGCGGCTTCACCAAATAGTACTTGATGTCTTCAAAAGCATGCTAGCACTTATCATCCCACTTGAACTTGGCATCCTTTTTGATAATTATTGAAAATGGCTTGCATTTCCCTGATAGGTTGGAGATAAAGCGCCCTAGAAATGCCAACCACCCTTGGAATGATCTAAGTTGAGTTAAACTTTTAGGGGGTGGCATTTCTAAGATAGTTTTGATCTTTTTTGGGTCTATCGCTATTCCCCGATGTTGGACAACAAACCCAAGAAACTTCTCCGAAGCTACTTCGAATGCACACTTTAAGGGGTTCATTTTGAGGTTAAATTATCATAATAGTTTGAAAACTACTCTCAAGTCAAAGAGATGATCTTCCTTTTCTTTGCTTTTGATTACTAGATCATCAATATAGCATTCAACTTGATGATGAATGAGTTCATTGAAGATCTGAGTCATGGCCCACCGGGTATGCAACGACATTTTAAGGCTGAAAGGCATGAACTTATAACAATATATTTTGATCGGGGTTCGAAAAGTAGTGTTTCTTTTATTCTCGGGGTCCATCTTGATTTAGTTATAGCCAGATGACCATCCATGAAGAAGAATACTACATGAGATGAGGTGATGTCCACCATTAATTTTGGTATAGGAAGTGGAAATTCATCCATAGGACATGCCTTATTTAAGTCCTTGTAATCGATGCATATGCAATTTGGCCATTCTTTTTCTTAACTGGCATGTCACTGGTTAACTAGGTAGGATATTTTTCTTCCCTGATGAAACCAGCATCGATCAATTTCAAGACTTCAGAAATGACCTATTGTTTGATTTCTAATCACATGCGTCTAGGAGCTTGCTTGATAGGCTTAGTTAGAGCTACATAATTTGGGTATCATCATAGCTCCATGCAAAGTAATCCTTAAACTAATAAATTAACTAAGTCATTGGTTTCTTCTTCATTCAATCTATAACTGATATATGTAGGGCGTGAATCTTCTTCTGTCCTGAGGTTTATTTCTTTGAGCTTTTTGATAGTTGAATGGATTTCCTCTTTAAATTATGGAGGTGCATCTTTGATTTGAAGATCATCAGCATCATCTAAAGTCTCTAAACACACATCCTCATAAGAGTTATTATGGTTTGAGTAGAGCCTATCAGACTCTAGATGATTGGTGACAACTAAGCAGTAACCATCATCGACCGACCCTTTGCAGAATCCTAGTCCTGGTCTTGATTGTGCATCCCTTCCTTTGTTGTTTGTCAGCTTCTTGAAATACTTTAACTTATTCTTGGACCATGTATAAGGAATCAAACCTTTCTTTGCAAGATTATGAACACAAAGCGAGTATCAATCAAAAGGTAATTCCATTAAATCTTTATATGAATTATTCTCAAGTTCTACATCTGCTTTTGGACTTGAGGATGATGATCCCAATAGGACTCTCTTTGGCTTTACATTCATGGAAGACCTAGGGGCTTCCTAAAATACTAAACCTTCAATGTTTTGAGAAGAAGAGGTTAGAGCTAAAGTTCCCAACTACTGCCTAATAGTTTCACATAAACATGATTCAAATACATTCATGTTTTCCTTGGTGGTCCGCCATGCTGTTGGGTGTCACCCCAATGAAACCTTGTTGAGAGGTGTGTCGAATCACATGAGACACATCCTCTGAGCTAGATTTCAAGTCTTTATGAATAGTTATAGTACTCCTGTGAACTGGAACATGATCCCTATTGGCTGACTGCCAACCAGGGGGTGTTCCACCTCTAGAACTGCCTCTGTATTTGCCTCTGCCTCGGCCTGTTGGAGGTCGACTCATCCTATCCATATGTCCATATGGTGGAACGAACTGTGGGTGGAATGTAACATGCGGCTCTACTTCTTCTTTGGTGTCCTATTCTCACTCATTTGTACTTTCCTTCTTCTTTTCTTTTTCTTTTTATTTTTCTATTTCTTCTTTTTTCTCTTTTGTATTTGAATTTTGGCAAAATTCACGAGAAAGGGTGTTTTGATTTTGAGGAAGATAGTAGGCCGCATCCTCAAATATCTCGACCTCTCTAATTGAAAATTGTTTTTCATCTCCTTTGATAAAGTATTCGATTATATCTCTTAAAAACTTGATGCACTGATGGAGGAAGGATGGAATCATCTTATTCTAGTGCATCCAAGGCCTACCAAGCAAAGTAGTGAATGATGTATTCGAATCAATTACATAGAACTTGGCTTTAGTCTTCTTGTCACCTATTTCCAAAGGTAACACTATGAAACCTAAAGCCCTCTCACCTTATTCATTGAATCCTTTCAACATCATCCGATCTCCTCGGAGCTTATAGATGTCAATCCTCAAATAGATAAGAGTTTTTAGTCTCATAATGTTCACTGATGCACCTAGATCAACTAAAACACTAGAAAGTCTAAATCTGGCCATATCCACTATAATGTAGAGGGGACAGTTGTGCTCCATGTCCCCCAGAAGAAGGACTTCATCGGTGAATGTGACTCCCTGGGCTTCTCTCGAATAACGTGTCATCTCCAATAGTGATCGACTGAGCTAAGAATCTCTCTAGATCAAGAAGAGCCTTGATTAATGATTCTCTCATCTCTTTGGATAAGACAAAGGCATCATATATATGCTTAGTTTAGCTGACAACTTTCTTAGGTGAGCAAGAACATTTAAGTCAACTTTGGGCTAATCCTCCATGAGCATATCCATAGGTGGTGCATCCTGTGGAGGAGGTTTTTGCTCATTGGTACCAATGACTTATTTTTCCTTATCTTGAGGTGCTGCCCTAGGAGGTAGAACCTTACCACTTGGGTTAACTTGATCTCTGTAATGGGTTAGTGGAAGATTCTTCCTGCTCGTCAAGCATACCTATAACTTCTTTTATAGGAACCTCAGAATCAGATGAGTCTAAGTCTATCGCAAAAGGTGAACCCATAGTATTCAGAAAAGGAAAGTCCATCTCTGAATCAAAAAGAGGACGATTGAAGTTGTTATAATTATTAAGACTTGATGAGTTTTCTAAAAGTGTAGAATCAGATAAACCATAAGAAGTGGCACAGATGTAATTTAAACTCTCTTTATTCCTCAATTTCTTAGATTTAGAAGGAGGTACATAGTAGAAATCTAGTAAAGTAAGTGGGGTGAGGGATTTGATGCCCTCATACGCCGATACAAGTTGCCTACTAGAAGAAGAGCTAGCTGAAGTAGATGTGCCAATTGAAGTGGTAGCTACAATGGTGGAATGGAGGCTGGGCTCGGTCAGTGGTTGCACTACTTGGCTATCCTAGGCTAGTATGGGCTGCTACTGCTGAGCTCCTACTTTCCCTAAGTTTTCTTTGGCAACTTATGAAACTTCCTTGATGTTGGATGTTCGAGCTGCCTCAGGCAATTGCAAGAAAAGTTTCTTGATTTTTGAAAAAATCTTTTTAGAGGTTCAGGATAAAGGGATATCCCAACCTTCTTTTATTTTAAAAGGATCACATGTATCCCTAAGGATTACCCTAGTATAATTGGATGGTTGTTCCACTACATATTCCTTAGGAATAACTATAGTTCTTGACTTATAGCTATGCTCAAGCCAGTCCTTAAATGTAAAGCAATTTTCCAAATATGTCCTAGCATGCGGTGGTAGGGGCTAAAGTTAGGATCATTGCTCTTGCCCACTTCCTCTAGCTTCCTAGGCTTGCTAAAATCGGTTTCTTTAAGAGGTTCTTAAAGATTTTCCTAACTACCTCCCTCTTAAATAAGTAAGGTTTTTTTAGTTTATTCAAAAGAGTAGGTGGATGATAGCTACCTAGGGCGGGCATGTGTACCACTGTTGTGAATATGGATGAGGAGGAGGCGGCAAAGGCCATGGAGGCTACTGTGATGGCCAATATGATGGCCTAAGTGGTGGTAAAGGAGGAGGAAGTGATGGGTGTGGAGGTCGAGGTCTCTCATGTTGATCCCTAGCCGGTTGCTTCCCCTTCTCCAATGCTGCTACTGCCCCTGGCTTCTTTTCATAGACCTTCTATGGCTTTGGCTTTGATGACTGAGCTTGAAATAGAAACTATTTGGCCTCTCCTTGTAGACTAGCTGCCTTATTAATTAGCTTCTCAAATGCCTTGATGTGAAACCTTTAAGCATGAAGGTGACCGGGCCATGAATATTCTTTAGTAGAATTTCAATAGTGTGATGTTCAGACAGTTGTGGTTTGCATTTCATACTTAAATTGTGCCATCTGAGAATATAGTCAACAAGAGACTCACTGGTGTGTCGTGTGCTACATCCAAATTTCCCACAATTACTTTTGTGAGCTCCAACAAACCTCTTAATAAAGAGTTGCTCCAACTCAGCAAAAGTCTTCACTGAATCATTGGGGATTTCAACGTACCAATCAAAAGCTATACCCGCTAGGTTGGGACAGAATAATAGTGCATTGCTGCCACCAGCATTGCAACAGCTAGGCCCTAAAGTGTACTATATGCAGGTGTGGGTTCCCACTGCCAGAAAAACTTATGAAAGAAGGAGGCATAAAACCCTTAAGATATTGGATATCATCAAATTCCTCTAGGTAGGGTCAACCCTTTGGAATTGATGAACCACCTCGGGCTTACTCCAACGCTTCTCTTTCTTGTTGTTCAACCATGAGCTTGATATATTTTTCTTGTATGGAGGTACTGTCCACTACTTTCCTATACAAGCTATTGTTGCCCTACTCTACTAGTGGTGAACTCTTGGGTTGATCCAAGACATGTAGTAACTCAGGCTGGCCGATCTCCACAATGGTAAGATGTGCTGCTGGGGCTTGATTCTGAAGTGCTAGAACTACTGCTAAGAAATCTTCAAGCCTCTTTCCCATCTTGTCAATTTACTCATCCTTCTGTTTGAGTTATTGAATGAGGTGTTGGGTCGAATAGATTGTGTCATCCTGTTCGACCGTAACACCTTCCATACCATGCTGATCCGAAGGAGGGAATCTCTGATATCAACCATATGCAACTCTACTGAGTCTTCCAACAAATCATCTTCATTGGGATCAAAGCTAAGCTTCTCTTCCTCTATGTTAGACCAGTCATACCCTAAGATTTCCTTCTTCTCAATGAGATATTGTGCTACGATATCATCTAAGGAGTAGTCCAATTGTGTAGGCATAAATGCTCATGGTAGATCGGTGGTGGGATCATGCTCATGAACATAGATACATCTGACCTCCACAGAGAGAGCTAACCCTGTGAGGGCTATGCTCACTAGAAGAAATGTGCTCATGGCTATCAACTGCTCTAGGTGGAGTACTTCCCCTGGTGAGATCTATCACCATAGAGATAACAAAACTATCTCCTTCTCCCTCTACTGCTACAACCATGATCTACTAAGGTGGTGGTAGTGATGACATGACTACGATGCTACAAGGTCGCCACTTCCTCTTCACCCCAATTGAAGTAGGAGGTGCAAGACTCGCCTCTCGGGGTGTAGATGAAATGGGATCTCTTGGCCATAGCCGAATCACTAGTGGGGCTCTTTTCCCCCGATGCTTTCATAGATTTAACCGTAAGATGTGGCGCATCACAGATGGAAATGGAGTGGAGTGGTGTGATGAGACAACACTCCCCTCTCGTGGGGGCTCTCCCATGGTGGGTAGTACCATTGAATGCTAATAGATGACCTATGCAGTGATCATGGAAATCTTTGAGGGCAGAGGTTGTTAACTACCTGGTGTACCTTTGCCTTTCTCTACTAGTAGCATGCACTGATAAATGGGCTTTGTGGGTCTTCTCCTGATGGATATGCTTTCCCACACTGCGAGGAATAATCGATCATAAATCAAATTGGGCACCAAACTCTGACCGTCCGTAAGCCCTGCCAACTTGGCACAGAATGGTCATGAGGTCGGCATATGACCTCCTCCTATCTCTGCTAGGTGCCTCATACTGAACTATAAGTGGAGGTGACACTGCAATCTTCCTAATATCTTCCTCTCCATCAGATCTGGAAAAAGGATGGAACTTGTTCTGTGTGATTAGTGGAGAAACTACCCTGGGTGACTCCTCTACTAAAATATGAGAGACCGCCTCCATCTCCTTGGCTATGCACACATGATACTGCTTGATCTTGTGGCTCTTAGTATGACACTAAGTTCTGTTGGGTGGAGTAGTGCGAGAACTAGACCCTATCTTAAAGGTATGAGAGACTATCCTTGAAGCCAGAGTAGCCTTGCCCTTAGAAGAAGCAAGTGAGTGGGTACTAGCCTGTACTGGGGCAGTAATAGGAACAACTGAACATACTAGAACTGGAGCTATGGTTATTACGGGAACCTCCATTGTCTTCCTCTTCAGTGAGGGAAATTTAAAATATTAAGGCATCTTAACATGGATGACTAGATTCTACCTAATCACCACATTCCTACCGACGGTGGTGAGGGTTGCCCACCCACAAGTGATCCCCCCTCAAATCCTTGGATAATGTGTAGTAGATGAGAGAAATCAGTTTGTGGGAGGTTGGCCTGATCCAAGGCCAAATCCATCCCAAAGGGGAAAGTGAATACATACTTCTGAGCATCCATTTACTGTATTGAACTTGAGAAAAAGCTTACTAAGACTGAATTTGGAACTCTGCAATTGTTGGAAATAAACTCAAATCGACATTTTAATATTATGTTGATTGATTTTTGAATTTGATTTTGAATTTGAATACACTCAACAATTTGAATATGGGCTCTTTGAATTAAGGAGAGCAATTTTGAATGAATTAGAGAAGAGATTTTAAGTTTTAGAATCCACTTTCAATAAATTTATGTATGTTGAAAATGGGTTTAAATATCTTGAAGAGATTCTTGATGCTTCCATTGGTTCATATTTGAATTTTATTTTTATTTATGTGTGTGTGTGGGGGGGGGGAGGGGTGAATTGATCTAGTTTAAATTTAGAACCATTAAGTTGATTTTATATTTTGTTTAGGTTAAGGTGTAAGTTAAGTCCATTAATTACCCATTACTTACACCACTTTAACATAATTAACCTAACAACTATGAGCCAACATATGATATGCAACCACATGGAATTTAAATCAACAATGCACCTAGGAAAGAAAGGGGCCTAATGAAATTGGCTTACAATTATTAATAAATTAAGCTAAAGGGTCTAATTAAGTACTTTCATAGCCTTCCCACACATGTGAGTTGGAAATGGTTTCCTTAAGTTTACCTTAGGTTGTTGAACACCTAAGGATCTACCCAAAAAAAGATTGATTAAGTTTAGATTGATTTTGAAAATTTGATTAAGCTAATTAAGTAGATCATTAGTGGATTAATCCTTAATTATGTTTGGATTAAGGAAGAAAGGGGGCTTAGGGAATAACTTAGGATAAATAGCCCAAACCCATTCCATAAACCTCCTCTTCACTTAAACAATGCTTAATTATATTAATTCAGTGATTAAACCACTGTTCACATGCCTAATTACTTTTAATTACATTAAGATGGTGATTAGGGATTTATTAATTGATTTTCCCAATTAACTCATTAATAAATTCTAAGAAAATTAGGGAAGGCAGAAGTCATCCCACTAAACATACCTGAGAAGTTTATAATTAATTAATGAAATGATTATGGAGTAATTAGGGTTATTAAGTTTTCAATTAAACTCTAATTAAGGAAAATTCATTGTTTAAAATCAGTTAGAAATAATTTTATATTATTTCTCACTAAATTATTTTTAAAATGATCCCTCATTTATATTTTTTTGATTTTTCTACATTTAATTTTGAATTTAGAAAGTTTTAGTGATTAAGGGATAATTAAATAGCCCTATTAATTAACAAATCTCATTGGTGCCACATGGACCACTAACACGGTGCGCGCTTTCCACGTGACACGACGTATTCATTATTTAAGTTATCAAATCATATGTTGTGTGCTTTGCTTTCCTTGGCTGATCAAGGATCGGATGGTCAGGATAAAACCCATGGCTCTAAAGAAAATAACCAACAGATCTAGTGCATTTAATCAGGACAGTCCATCCAAAACATGCAGAATGGATGGTACATGATTCATCCATGCCTTTGCCTGCGGGAAATAAAGATCGCCATCATCCATGGCTTAATTCGAGCTCACTTGAGCTCCGATAAGGTTAGGATTCAACCTACACCATCTAGGAGCATAGAGAAGAAGATCTAATGGTGGAAATTCGATGGGATTAAAAATCCCTTCACAAAGGACCAAAGTATTTTCAACCTAAGCTTGATTTTGAATCATACCTCACCGGAGGCTATCACCAGCACTTCCAACCATCAAGGTAGCTTTATCTAGTGGAGACAAAGCCTTGTTAAAGGTTCAAAGGTTCAATTTACAGTGGATCTTCCAATTTACCAAAGCTTGCTTCAATGGCTTGCGACTTTGGTCTAGGTGAGGCTTATCGTGGCTTAGAAACTTGGGAGAAGCTTTGGATGAGCTCGACTTGCCTCCCTGATGGTGCTTACAAGAGAAATTAGATTTTGGTGGAGTGAAGAGTGAGTTGGAAATTTCTCCTACCTCCCCTATTTTTGACTTAAGCAAAATCGAGAAGAAAGAAATGGAATGAGCTCTAGAATCCTTAGGGAAGCTTGTGGATGCTTGCCTTTGATCCTGAGCTCAATCAAATGTAAGAGTTATCAATTGAATTGGAATAGGGGGAGTATATCTCCCCCTACTTGAATTGGATGGTCGATAGCCTTCTTATCATTTTGATCAAATTGATCACATTGCATTGGTTGTTTAGGTTGTTAAGGATCCCATATGGTTTGATTTTGGCAGAAGGGCGGAAGTGTGGAGGTGCACACATGGGTTAAAATGAATGTGGGAGGTGATTTAAGTGGAGAAATTTGTGTGTGATGGTCAATTTTGGCCTTGGGTTAGGTTTGACTGATCCAAACCCATTGGGTCATGTGCACCACCTCCCTCGGTGTCCAAATGGTCCACTAGGAGGATGCCAAGTGGCCATGAAAAGGAATTAACGAAATTCCAAGTGGAATTGGCCATAGGTTACCCTTTGACCTAGGGGTAAAATGGTCATTTGGCTTTGATTTTGATTTGGAAAAATTTGGTATAATTGAAAGATGGTTTGTGCCAATTTTCAATGAATTTGGAGTTTATTTGATATGATTTGGCTCAAGTTGACCCATTTAGGTCAAAATGGGCCAGCTTGGGTCAAGTTGACCAATTGGTCAAATTAGGTCAAACCAAGAGTTAAGTCAAGTTCATATGACCATTTGAAGTATTATGGTATCTTTGATTTGGTTCAATTTGGTTTAGATTTGGTTTTGGTTCATTTGAATTCATTTAGGTCAAATGAGTCAAGTTGACCAATTTGACCCATTTGACCTAATTGGTTAGGTCATGGGTTGGTTTATGCTTGGTTAATCATTTGAAATGATTTTCAAGCTTTAGTTTTAATCAATTTTGGTTTGGTTTGATTTCAATTTGGTTTTTTAGGTCAAGTTAGGTTCATGGCCAATTGGGCTAGGCTTAATTGTCAAGTTCACCAAGTGATTAGAAATAACCTATTGGTTGCAATCAATTTGGCTTAGATCAAGTTTTAACACATTTTGACATTTTAGGTCAACTTGGGTCAACTTAGGTCAAGTGGCCAATTGGACTAGTTTGGCTCAAATGATGACTTGGCCAAGTCCAATGATTGATCATGAATTGGTTTAGATCAATGGTTTCACTCAAATTGGCCTATGGTGGAGGTTGGCTAGTTTAAGTTTCCTTTGGACTAAGTGTTGACTTGGTCAAAGGTTTAGTTGACTTGGTTTGAACCAATTTGAGTGATTGATCATCCTATGATGATTGTTGCTCACAATGTGAGGCTTAGTTGGGCTTAGTTCAATCTAATTTGGGTAGGATTAGAATTTGGCTCAAAAAGGTACTTTTGGTCACTTTGGGTCAAGTGAGCCTAATTGAGTCAATTTACTTGATCAAGGCTTGATTAAAGTTTGGTTGAACTCACATATAGACTTATGATTGAAATATAAACCCAATTACAAGTGATTTAGAGTCAAATGGATTTTGATTCATTTAACAATTTCAAGTTCAAAGGATGAACATGGGTTTGATTTGGGTTTGAGTTTTGAATTTATTTTTGGTTGATGATTTAAGTTTATGATTGAATTGTTTTGTGATTGAAGGATTGATTGTTTGAAGAGAAAATCCAAAGGTTTGGATTGATTTGAGTTGGTTTTGGCTAAGTTCAAGAATTTGACTTGAAAGAGTTTAGGTTGAACTTTGGTTAGATTTGGGTTTGAGTTTTCAATTTTGTTTTGGTCATTTGAATTTATATTTCATTTATATTTGTGAATATAAATGAGAATATAAATGGGTTATGAGAAAATCTTTTGAATTTGAAGTGATTTGGATTTGATTTAGGCTAAGTCCATAAGATGAAATCAAAATGGCTTAGGAAAGATTTTGGATTTAGAATTGATTATGGATTTCAATCATTTGGAATTGATTCATGATTTGAGTTTTGGAATTTATTTGGATTTGAGAAAATAAATTAGGTTGGAATTGATTTGGAATCAATTTGAATTTGAAGTTGATTTGAATTTGAAATTGATTTGAATTTGAAGTTGGTTTGGATTTGAAGTTGATTTGAATTTGAAGTTGGTTTGAATTTAAAGTTGGTTTGAATTTGAAGTTGGTTTGAATTTGAGCTTTGACTTGAAAGAAGGAAGTAAGGATTTGGTTCAAGCTATAAGTTAGGCAAATTTTTTGAATACCCCTAAGGCATAACCTATTCCTATGGCTAACTCTTCTAAGTCTCTAGGGTTAGGTTAAGTATTCACCTAATCACTAGAAGTTCCTTAAGACTAAGGAACTCTTAATGTCTAAGAGGAGTCCTATGTCTATGATGAAGAATTTAAGAGCTCACTCCAAAAATGAGGTCAACAAAGGGCTTCCGATAGGTGTAGTGTGATTGATAAGGTACATTAATTGGTGTTGAAGAAGATAACAAAGAAACTATCATAAGCACTAATAGAAATGATCTACTCCCAACCCAAAGTGTAGAAGGAATCAAGAGCTTAGTGTAATGTGACTCTACTTATGCCAACAACATAAGAGAGTGAAGGAGGAATCCACTAGAACTGAGTAAGGGAACCTTCCACTAGGAAAAGGTTCAAGTCATCCACTAGGGAATGAAAGGTTTGATTTGACCTCACTGGGGAGAAATTTGATTTGATTTGTTGATTTGTGATTTGGTTTTCCACTAGGGATGAAAATGTGATGTCTCCACTAGGGAAGCAAGTTCAATTCATCCAGTAGGGAGAAGAGGTTGTGAAATCCACTAGGGGATTATAATTCAGGATCCATTGGGGATGAAAATGTGAACTCTCCACTAGGGGAGCAAGTTCAAGTTGGATTGAATTGGTTCCACTGGGGGAACTGGAAGGATTTGAATCTCACTGAGGGGAAGTGAATTGATTTGATGGATTTGATTATTTTGACTAGACTCCACTAGGGAGGTTGATTGGATTTGCTTTGCATGTTTAATTTGACTACAAGGGAGGAGGGTTGAATTTGTTTCAGATTTTAAATTCTTTGATTTTGAGATGGGACCAATTGGTTTGCAATGGATTGCACTTAGTAGGGGCCATGTTGGCCTTATTTTAGCTCAGATTTAGTAATCCAAAGGGGTAATCTACCAAACACATGGTAGGACAAACCAACCAAAGGGTTTGCCTTCTGTACTTGATCTTGGAAGAAAGCATAGTAGACTTACATCCTCCAATGTAGAGATCAGCTGCTGGGTTGATCCATTGGTGAGAAAATGGATTGAACCCAACCTTAGGCTGACTATTGAGTGAATACCATTGGGGGACTTAAACCAGCTCAAAGAGAGTCCAGATTAATTTCATTTTTAGCTATTTTGATGGATCCCATCAGTTGGCGATGGACTGCACTGAGTAGGGGCATGTTGGCCTTGGTCTACTTCAGATTTACCAATCCAAAGGAGTAATCTACCAACCACATAGTAGGACTATCCAACCAAAGGGGTTGTCTTTCGGTGTGCAGTAGTTATACTAGGAAGAAAGTGTAGTAGGCTTACATCCTCCAAAGTAGAGATCAATTGATGGGGTGTCCATTGGCGAGGCAATGGATTGAACCCAACCTAAGCTGACTATTGAGTGAATGCCACTGGGAGACTTAAATTAGCTCAAGATAGTCAAGATTAATTTTATTTTTAGTTGTTTTTGATGGATACCATTAGTTTACGATGGACTGCACTGAGTAGGGGCCATATTGGCCTTGGTCTACTTCATATTTGCCAATCCAAATGGAGTAGCTTCCCGGTCGAGGGGAGAACTATCCAACCAAAGGGGTGCCTTTCATTTTGCAGTGTCTAATTCAGGGAAGAAAGCACAGGGACTCACATATTTCCTAAATAAAAGACCATAGGGGAGACATATTAGTGAGGTAATATGTCAATCCGACTTAGGGCTGCCAGTCAGTTTGCGACAGTCATGTTAGAAAGAACGCATAGTAGACTTACATCTACCAAAGAGAAATGACCGTCGGGATAACCTGTTTGTGGTAACACAGATTGAACCCAAACAAATGGCGACAACGAAGAGAGTGCTGATCCGCAGACATATCTTAGCTCAAGCGTAGTCAGATAATTCCTATAGGGAGTTCTGCTGACACTGCCCAAAAGATAGGATGCCTACTTGGGAAAGGGGCCACTACGGGCTTAAATTCTTAATCCACAAGTGAATAAATTTGTTTTTTATTTTATTTGTTTATCATGGGCCTTGTTGGTTTGCAAGGGATATTACTGAGAAAGAGCTTGTGTTAACTTAGACCTATCTCAGATTTACTGAACCAAGGGAGAATCTGCATATCCGTTGAACAAATTCCCCAACCATAGGGGTGGCTACTAGAAAAGGGGGACTGTCTAATCCAAGAGTAACTTGGGTAGTGTCTAAATGGGGCCACCAAGGATGAGATCCAAGTAGAGTGCCCGCAGGAAGTGAGGCTGCAAAGGGCTTTATCCAAAACCCTGGAGAAGAAAAATTACATATGTATTCGGTGGCCAACTCAAGGAGAAAGCACGAGGACTTACATTTGCCAAGAGTGGTGCATCCACCGGGTGAGTTACTGTCAGCATAGAACATCAACCAACCTAAGGTGCCCATCGATTTGCAATAATCATCCTAGGAAGAAAGCATCGGGGACTCACATCCTCCTATAACAAAATTGATTGTCGGGACAGTTTATCTTCGGCTTGACTAGTGATATCCAACCTAGGGCGACTACTGAGTGAATGCCACTAGGGGACTTAAATCAACTCAAGAGTAGTTAAGAAGAAAGGAGCCTCTGGGGGGCTTATCCTAAACCTCAAATATACTCGACCTAGCTAGTGCATGATGGTTAGTTCAAGAAGAAAGCACTGGGACTTACATCTTCTTAAACAAAATCAACATGAGGTAGCTTACTGGCTAGGCAGTGAAGCCTACCAAACTAATAAGGTGCTCATTGGTTAGCAATGGTTAAGTCAGGAAGAAAGCATGGGACTCACATCTGCTGAACAAGTGACCACTGGGGTGACATACTAGCAAGGTAGCATATCAGCCCGACCTAGAACATCTAATGAGTGAGTGCCACAGGGGGCTTGCTCCCATATCAAAATAGCTCGAGATAAAAGATTTATATTTTTTTGTGTGTTTGTGTTAGAAGGAATAGGTTGCCTCTCAAGTTATCTTATACATATCCTAAAAATACACTGGGGAACTGATGAAATGGTGCCATGAATGGAAGTTGTGATCCCATAAAGAAAGGATGTCGCTTGGGTTCTCTTACACCTAACTTAGTTGTGCTAGTCAAAATAGGATGCCTCTTGGGTCCTCTCACACCTATTCTAGTAACACTGGGGAATTATATTTGATTGTGTTCGTGCTGTGAAAGAGGGATAGGATGCCTTTTAGGTTCGCTTACACCTATCCTAAACACATCATGGCGGATTTGTAAGACAAGAAAATAATGCTTCGAATGAAGAGAAGATTTCGATGAATCAGAATAATTTTTTTTATTCTTTTGATGACAATTATTTTCAAACATCATTTTATGAGTAATATTTCTTCAAATATAGACCATTAATTAAAAGTATTAGGTTAGATCATTATGTGATTTTTTTTAATCTCCTATGATATGTTGTGTTGTGCTTCACATGTCTGTGTGGTGTATTACTTTATATTGGATGCTTAGAACTTTTTATTCATTAGATTGGATGTTAGGGTGTTCCCTCTAGATTTAACACTATTTCATGTAGGGGACCGTGTTAAAGGGATCACTGTAATAAATAAATCTTAAAATTATTATTTGCTTGTAGGTGCTAAAAATCCTTAACACAGTCCATAGGACAAGTGGGCTTGGTAAGCAACTAATGCTAAGCCCATATGTTTGAGAAATATAAACTGCTTTATGTGTTGTGTGTATTTCCTAACATCTATTTTGCAAGGCTTAAGATTTCTTTTTTAACTTTTAAAATGTAAATTTGAGCTTAGAATTAGGTTATGATCTATGGGGTCTACGATTGTGACCCTACTAGAGATGGTGAGTGGTCCCTGGGAGCTTGATGGATGTCCCTGAAGAAAGAGACTTTCCTAAAAAGAAGACCCATAGATCTAAACTTGTAGTTCTAGGTTGGGTTGTATAAGGCGAACTGCCCCATTTTTTTTACTTGGGGTCTATAAGGTACCCAACCGCATTGCCCTATTTTATTAATTTAATCTGCTTAATTTATTTTGCAATAGAAATATCATGCTTTTCTAGGTTTCTTTCTATGCTATGTTTGTGTTGTGATGAATGCCTAGATGTAGGCTCATAGGATAAACTAAATTTTCTACCCAACTAAATCAATCGTATAAAAAAATAAATAAAACTCATAATCTTCATATGAAAGCCTAGGTATTAAAGCAAGATAAAAAATGTAGCAACCTCTTAGCTGGATGTTTTAACATCAAGCATAAATCATCTTATTTCACCTTTGTTAAGGAGGACTTCCATCTTTGCCAGAGAACTTGGGCATGACCTTTGAGAGCCTATGATGGAAGAACACCCTTTTCTATTCTGATTTGGCCAATAACCTTTTTCTAATTGCACACATTAGGCATAAATTGCATTCCTATGACCTAAAATGAATCTTGAATCAAAAATCATAAAATCTGAAAAATATGCATCAGTTAGATGCATCCTCATGCCCTACATGATGCTAAGAATTAAGGAGTTAGTATAGGTTCATAGATTTCTTTCCTAAAATGCAATAGTAGCCATCTTGCATTCATGTGACTTGACTTCATGAATTTAAAATATGCTTAGGTGGTGTTAGCTGGCAGCCTTCTCAAAGATTGTAAGTCTAGAAGAGTCAGGGATAGGCTAGTTCTCTCAAGTGAGGAGAATGACCAATGATTCCTAAGGATAGAATTAGGTCGAGCATCCTACATGTGTCAGAAGCACCTATAGACTAGGTTCTGAAGCATCCTTTTCAAGAATAATTCTTCAACCCTAGGCATTTCTACAGTATTGTGCTACTAGAATCTCAGCCCTAGATTTTTAAAAAAATTGACAACTCAAAATATAAAATTAAATCTCAAATTTGAAGCCCAATCATATGATAGCTGAAATGTCTACTGGGTATCCAAGTATCAATAGACATTTTCTACTTTTTCCCATTTGACTCTTGAAAATAACTCTCTCTAATTTGGACCTCTCCCAATTGAATTTTAAAAAAGTCAATCCTTTGAAAGCTACCTTGGCAGTCTTTAAGAATAACTACTTATTTTTTTAATCGAGAGTATTCTTAGGAAGAGACCGTTCCTAAGATGTAATTAACTATAGAGGCTTTCCTTTATAGGAAACCATGATCCCAGGATAAAATAAACACTGTTATACTTTTCCATGTAGTTCAGGTGAAAATACTTTGGTACACAAAGTCCATTTTAGGAGTCTTTTATTGAAATGATCAATCCATTACAGAGAGCATGTTTATCTTTCATAATGTGTTTATTCCTTAATGTCATATTTCATTAACTAAATAAAATATTCCTAAACTCTACATGGTGTCATTTCTTTCCTCTATTCTAGAGAAAACACCAACACCATTAAGTTGATTTTATATTTTGTTTAGGTTAAGGTGTAAGTTAAGTCCATTAATTACCCCTTACCTACACCACTTTAACATAATTAACCTAACAATTATGAGCCAACATATGATATGAAACCACATGGAATTTAAATCAACAATGCACCTAGAAATAAAGGGGCATAATGCAATTGACTCACAATTATTGATTAATTAAGCTAAAGGGTTTAATTAAGTACTTTCATAACCTTCGCAAACATGTGAGTTGGAAATGGTTTCCTTAAATTTACCTTAGGTTTTTGAACACCTAAGGATCTACCCAAAAAGAGATTGATTAAGTTCAAATTAATTTTGAAATTATGATTAAGCTAATTAAGTAGATCATTAGTGGATTAATCCTTAATTAGGTTTGGATTAAGAAATAAAAGGGGCTTTAGGGAATAACTTGGGGAAATTACCCCAAACCCATTCCATAAATCTCCTCTTCACTTAAATAATGCTTAATTATCTTAATTCAATGATTAAACTATTTTTCACATGCTTAATTACTTCTAATTACATTAAGAGAGTGATTAGAGATTCATTAATTGATTTTCCTAATTAACTTATTAATAAATTCCAAGAAAATTAAAGGAGGCAGAAGTCATCTCACTAAACATGCCTGAGAAGTTTGGAATTAATTAATGAAATGGTTTAGGAGTAATTAGAATTATTAAGTTCTTAATTAAATCCTAATTAAGGAAAATTCAATATTTAAAATCAATTAGAAACAATTTTATATTATTCCTCACTGAATTATCTTTAAAATGAGCCCTCATTTATATATTTCAAAATTTTATACATTTAATTATAAATTTAGGATGTTTTAGTGATTAAGGGATAATTAAATAGCCTAATTAATTAACTAATCCTGTCGGTGCAATGTGGACTGCTGACATGGAGCTCGCTTTCCACATGGCACGATGGGATTCATTATTTAAGTTTTCAAATCATATGTCACGTCGGTCGGTGATGCTACACACTTTCTCCTTGGCCGATCAAGGATTGGATGGTCAGGATAAAATCTGTGGCTTTAATGAAAATAATCAATGGATCTAGTGCGTTTAATTAGGATCACCCATCCAAAACATGCGGGATGGATGGTCCATGATTTATCTCGCTTTGTGAAAGATGGGGATCGTCCATCCTCCATGGCTTAATCCAACCTCACTTGAGATTGGGTAAGGCTAAGATTCAACCCACACCATCTAAGAGCATAGGGAAGAAGATCTAATGGTGGAGGTTCAATGGGATTAAAAATCCCTTCACAAAGGACCAAAGAATTTTCAACCTAAGCTTGATTTTGATTCACACTGGGAGGCTATCACCGGTTCCAACCATTGAGGTAGCTCTAGTGGAGATGAAGCCCGTTGAAGGTTTAAATGTTTAATTTGCAGAGGATCTTCCAAATGACCAAATGTTTCTTCAATGGCTTGCGGCTTTGGTCAAGGTGAGGCTTCCCATGGCTTGGAGACTTGGGAGAAGCTTTGGATGAGCACGACTTGCCTCCCAGATGGTGCTTGCAAGAGCAATTGGACTTTGGTGGAGTGATGAGTGAGTTGGAAATTTCTCCTACCTCCTCTATTTTCATCTTAAGTAAAACTGAGAAGAGAGAAATGGAATGAGCTCTAGAATCCTTAGGGAAGCTTGTGGATGCTTGCCTTTTATCCTCTGAGCTCAATTAAATGCAAGAGTCATCAATTGAATCAGAATGTGGGAGAGTATATCTCCCCCCTACTTGAATCGAATGGTCGATATCCTTCTTGCCATTTTGATCAAATAGATCAGATTGAATTAGTTTTTTAGGTTGTTAGGCATCCCATGTGGTTCGATTTTGGCGAGAGCGTAAGTGCACATGGGTGAAAATGAGGTTGGGAGGTGATCCATGTGGAAAACTTTAAGTGGGATGGTCAATTATGGCCTTGAGTTGGGTTTGGCTGACCCAAACCCATTGGGTCATGTGCGCCACCTCCCTTAGTGTCTAAATGGTCAACTAGGAGAATGCTAAGTGGCCATGAAAAGGAATTGACCAAATTCCAAGTGGATTTGGCCACAGGTTACCCTTTGACCTAGGGGTAAAATGGCCATTTAGCTTTGTTTTTGATTTGGGCATATTTGGTATGATTGAAGAATGGGTTTTGCCAATTTTCAATGAATTTGCAGTTTATTTGATATGATTTGGCTCAAGTTGACCCATTTTGGTCAAAATCACTTTGGTCAAGTTGATTGGTCAAATTGAGTCAAACCAAGTTCATATGACCATTTGAAGTATTTTGGTATTTTTTTATTTGGTTCAATTTGGTTTAGATTTGGTTTTGGTTCATTTGAATTCATTTAGGTCAAATGGGTCAAGTTGAGACTATTTGACTTAATTGGGTTAGGTCATGGGTTGGTTTAGGCTTGGTTAATCATTTAAAATGATTTGCAAGCTTTGGTTTAAATCAATTTTGGTTTGGTTTTATTTCAAGTTGATTTGACCTTTTAGGTAAAGTTGGGTTCATGGTCAATTGGTCTAGGTTGGGTCTAGTTGGCTAATTGAGGCTTTGGTCAAGTTCACCAAGTGATTTAGAATGAATTTAACCCATTGGATGCAACCAATTTGGATTAGAGTAAGTTCTGACACATTTTGACTTTTTAGGTCAACTTGGGTCAACCAGGTCATGTATTGGCTAGGTTTGGCTCAAATGATGACTTGGTCAAGTGCAATCATTGATCATGAATTGGTTTAGATCAATGGTTTCAATCAATTTGGCCTATGGTAGATTTTAGCTAGTTTAGGTTTAATTTGGGCTAAGTGTTGACTTAGTCAAAGGTTATGTTTGACTTGGTTTTACCCAATTTGAGTGATTGATCATTATATGATGATTGTTGCTCATAATGTGAGGCTTAGGTGAGCTTAGTTCAATCCAATTTGGGTAAGATTAAAATTTGGCTAAAAAAGGTACTTTAGATCACTTTGGGTCAAGTGAACCCCAATGGGTCAATTGACTTGATCAAGGCTTGATTCAAGTTTGGTTAAACTCACATATGGACTTATGATTGAAATATAATCCCAATTGCAAGTGATTTGGAGTCAAATGAGTTTTGATTCATTTGACAATTTCAACTTCAAAGGATGAACATGGGTTTGATTTGGGTTTGAGTTTTCAATTTAGTTTTGGTTTGATGATTGAAGTTTATGATTGAATTTAGTTTGTGATTGAAGGATTTTTTGAGAGAAAATCCAAAGGTTTGGATTGATTTGATTTGGATTTAAGTTCAAGAATTTGACTTGAAATAATTTAGGTTGAATTTTGGTTAGATTTGGGCTTGAGTTTTGAATTTGATTTTGGTCATTTGAATTTATATTTTATTTATATTTGTGAATATAAATGAAAATATAAATGAGTTATGAGAAAATATTTTGAATTTGAAGTGATTTGGGTTTGATTTAGGCTAAATCCATATGATGAAATCAAAATGGCTTAGGAAAGATTTGGGATTAGAATTGATCATGGATTTCAATCATTTGGAATTGATTCATGATTTAAGTTTTGGAATTGATTTGGATTTGAGAAAATCAATTAGGTTGAAATGATTTAAGGTTTGATTTGGAATTGAGTTTGAAGTACATTTGAATTTGAAATTGATTTGAATTTGAAGTTGGTTTAGATTTGAAGTTGATTTGAATTTGAAGTTGGTTTGAATTTGAAGTTGGTTTGAATTTAAAGTTGGTTGGTTTGAATTTGAGGCTTGACTTGAAAGAAGGAAGTAAGGATTTGGTTCAAGCTATAGGGTAGGCAAATTTTTCTAATACCCAAGGCATAACTTATTCCTATGGTTTACTCTTCTAAGTCTCTAGGTTAGGTTAAGTGTTCACCTAATCACTAGTATCTTAAGACTAAGGAACTCTTAATGTCTAAGAGGAGTCTTATTTCTAAAATGAAGGACTAAGGAACTCTTAATGTCGAGAGGAGTCTTATGTCTAAGATGAAGAAGTTGAGAGCTCACTCCAAAATGAGGTCAATAAGTAGAGCTTTTATCTAGTGTTTTGATTTGCTCTTAGGGGTGCTCATTTTTGAACTATGTCACTTGTGTCTTAGAAAACTTGGGATGTTACTTGGTTGATGAAATCAAAAAGAAGAAATGTTGAATCAATTCCTTCAAAAAAACCTAAACCCTAAACCTAATACCTAAAACCTAAACCATAAACAGTACACCCTAAACCCCAAACTCTAAACCGTAAACCCTAAACCTAAACTAACACTAAACCCTAAACTTTAAAAAGCAAAAAACCTAAACCTACAAAAAATAAATAAAAAAACCTAAACCAAAACTAAAACTAAACCCCAAGCCCAAAAAACCTTAAACACTAAACCCTAAACTAACCCTAAACCCAAAGCTAACCATAAACCCTAAACCATAAACCTTAACCCTAAACCCTAAACCATAAACCCTAAACCCTAAAACCCTAAATCCTAAACCTAAACCCTAAACCCTAAAAACCTAAAAATCTAAACCTAAAATAAATACAACCTAATAATAAAATAAGTAAATAAACCTAAACAGAAATAAAATAAAAAAACCTAAACCTAAACCTAAAAAGAAAACAAAATAAAAATAAAAATAAACTAAAATGAAATAAAATCCTAAACGAACTTAAAAAAATAAAATAAACCTGAATTAAAACCTAAATAAAATAAAAGTAAACATAAAATAAAATAAAATAAACCTAGAATTAAAACCTAAATAAAATAAAATAAACATAGAATAAAGAAAATAAACCTAAATAAAATAAAATAAAATAAATAAAACCTAAACCTAAAATAAACCTAAAAATAAATAAAAATAAACATAAACCTTAAACTAAAAAAAAAGAAAATAAACAAAATAAAAAAACCTAAACCTAAACTAAAATAAACTAAACTAAAATACATAAAAGCTAAACCTAAACCTAAAATAAACTCAACCTAAACCTAAACCTAAACTAAATAAAATAATATAAACTAAAAATATACCTAAACCTAAACTAAAAAAATAAAACCTAAAATAAAAACTTAAAACCTAAACAAAAAAATAAAATAACCTTAACCTAAACCTAAAAATAAAACATAAAACCTAAACCTTAAAAATAAAATAAAAATAGAACTCAACTAAAAAATAAACTTAAACCTAAAAAATAAACTTAAATAAATAAACCTAAAATAAATAAACTAAACTAAATAAAAATTAAAAATAAACCTAAATAAAAATAAAAAATAAAATAAACTCAAATAAATTATAAATAAACCTAAACCTACCGATTTATTTAATTTAATAAAAAACACTAAACCCTAAACCCTAAAACTAACCCTAAGCCCTAAACCCTAAACCCAAAACCCTAAACCCTAAACCCTAAACCCCAAACCCTAAACCCTAAACACTAAACCTTATACCCTTAACCGTAAACCCTATTTTTATTTTTTTAGGGTTGTAGTCTTTAGGCTTTAGGGTTTAGGGTTTAGGGTTTCGGGTTTAGGGTTTATGGATTAGGGTTTAGGGTTTTAGGGTTTAAGGTTTAGGGTTCAACCTAAAAAAATAAAAATAATAAAAATAAAAATAAACAAAAATAAAATAAATAAAAACCTAAACTAAACTAAAAAAATCAAAACCTAAATAAAATAAAAACTAAACCTAAAATTAAAATAAAATATACCTAAAATAAAACAAAATAAAAATTGAATAAAAATCTAAACCTAGAAAATAAACCTAAAAATAAAACCTAAAAATAAATAAAAGATAAAGCTAAAAACCTAAACGAAAAAAATCCTTAACCTAAAATAAAATTAAAATAAACCTAAAGCTAATCTAAAGTAAACTAAACTAACATAAATAAAACATAAACCTAAACCTAAACCAAAAATAAATAAAATAAAATAAACTAAAAATAAACCTAAATCTAAACTAAAAAATAAAATCTAAAATAAAAACCTAAAACCAAATCCTAAAAAATAAAATAAAAACTTAAACCTAAACCTAAAAATAAAAAATAAAACCTAAACCTAAAAAATAAAAATAAGACTCAACTAAAAATAAACCTAATCCTAAAAAATAAACTAAAAAAAACTAAACTAAAATAAAGAAAATTAAAATAAATAAATTAAACTAAGTAAAAATAAAAAATTAACCTAAATAAAAATAAAAAATAAAATAAACTCAAATAAATAAAAAATAATCTAAATAAACTAAAAAAACAAAAACCTACTGGTTTACTTAATTTAAAAAAAACCCTAAACCTTAAATCCTAAACCCTAAACCCTAAACCCTAAAACTAACCCTAAACCTTAAACCCTAAATCTACAACCCTAAACCCTAATACCCTAAACCCTAAACCCTAAACCCTAAACCACAAATTATAAACCCTTAACCCTAAACGCTAAACCATAAACCCTAAACCTTAAACCCTAAAACCCTAAACCCTAAACCCTAAACCCTAAACCCTAAAAAACCTACAACCCTAAACCCTAAATCCTAAACTATAAACTATCACTAAAGCCTAAACCCTAAGAATGGGCAGATCCTTGATGGGGAACATAGCCAACTAGGCTCAAGATCCCATGTGGAGGCGAAGGCGGAGGTGGCGGTTATCATAGTGGTGGTGGGGGATCTGGAGGTGCTGGTGGATATGGAGGAGGTAATTGAAGTAGTGGTCATTATGGAGGCGGGAGGAGCAACGGAGGATATAGTCATGGTGCTGGCGGAGGGATAGATCGGGGATATGATGGAGGATCCCGCTACTCAAGAGACGAGGGTGGTTCTGATGAGAACTGGAGAAATTGAAGAATGGTCGATTCGATCTAGCGCTTATGGAACTGTGTCTTTATAGTAGAGGCATTTCTACTTATCTAGGGTTTTGAGTTGCTATATGGGTGCTCATTTTTTATCTATATCATCACTTATGTCTTAGAAAACTTTGGGTGCTACTTGGTTGATGAAATCAAAAAGAAGAAATGTTGAATATGAATTTTTTTCTCTATTTAAAAAAACCTTAAACCCTAAACCCAAAACCCTAAATCCTAAACTAAAACTTAAACCCTAAACCTAAAACCTAAACCCTAAACCTTAAACCGTAAACCCTAAACTCTAAATCCTAAAAACCATAAACCCTAAACCAAAACCCTAAACCTTAAACACTTAACCCTAAAAGCCTAAACCCTAAACCCTAAACCTTAAACCCTAAAACCATAAACACTAAACCCTAAAAGCTACAATGCTAAACCCTAAACCCTAAACCCTAAGGCCTAAAGCCTAAGCTAACTCTAAACCCTAAACCCTAATCTAACTCTAAACCCTAACCCTAAACCTAAACCCTAAACCTAAAGATCTCATTAAGAGTAGATCTAAAGAATGACCTAATCCTAACATTATTATGGTAGCTAAAGAAAATGTCTTCAAGTGACTTCCCTTGACTATTAGGGATTTGAATACCCTAAACCTTAACCCTAAATAATATTATATTACCATATATTATAGTATAATGTAGCATCATATATTTGAGCATGTAGTGATATGTTTTTGGATGTTATAAGATGTTTTGAAATGTTTTAGTATATTATGGTATTGTGCCCTATAGTCTATATTAATATAGATCATAAAAATATTGACTTAATAAATTATGATGAAATTTGTTAAATTTGAAGTGTGAATTAGTAGTACCAAAGGTGTGTTACACCACTTGTAGTCTAAAAAAGTAAGATTTTATGTTCAAAATAAATATTATATGTTGTAGCATAGTATAACATCATATATCATAATATATTGTTCTCACATTTTAAATTTTTTTAGTATTTTACAACCATGCAACAGCCTACACTAGCATTATTTATAAAAATGTTGATTTAGACTTTAAAATTGTGAATTTGGCCAAATTCATAATAGGTAGAGCATGGCATCATAATATATTGTTTCAATTTAAAATATCTAAGTGATACAACTAAAATATATAATTTTTATTGTTTTAGACTAATTTTATGATTTTTATCTTAAGCAATCCCTTGTGATGTCATATGCAACATAATATGATATAATATAATATGTTATAGTGTATTATAATATAGGATGCCATAACATAGTGTAGCATCATGCATTATTGCTTATTATTGAGTATTACTACTTGTTGTTTAGCATATTTTAGTTTGCTACAATATGATGTAGTAGATTTTGTACTTGTATAATTCATAAAAATACTAAATTATAGGCTAAGATGATGGGATTTGGCCAAAGGTAAGCTTAAGGAACATCATTGTTATGGTGTGTCATTTAATCAAAAGAATGGAATTTTGCATCCAAAATAAATGTTCATTTTTCAACCAAATTTTATGGATTTTTGCTTAAAGTGATTCATTTTAAGGTGTAATGTAAGATAATATATTATATGAAGGCATATTAAAATATAATGTACGTAACAATCTAACTTCACATATATATGAATGTGGTGGTATGTTACTAAATGTTATTGTAGATTTTAGTATGTTTTTACTTTTGTTATAATACATTTGGTCAAAACTCACAAAAAATGTTAGTTTGAAGGTTGAGATGGAAGAATTTGGCTAAATTCATGCACACCAAGAAGCAACACCAAAATTATGCTATTTTTGTATCATTTCTAATTGAAAAATAACAATTTTACATCCAAAATGAACATTATTCATATTTTGAGAAAATTTTGTTATTTATTCCCTTTAAGTGATTCTAATGAGGTGTAATGTTAGATAATATTATATTATAGTAAATTATAATATAACATCATATATTATAATATAATATAGTGTGTTAATTCACATTATAATATGTTTATCATGATATTGTATAGTTAGTTTGAGCTTGCACCATCACAAATCATAAAATGTTGATTCCAATGTTAAGATGATGTAATTTGAATGAATACATTGTTAGCTTAAAAGTATTAAAGGTGTGCATAAGAGAAGAAATAAGATTTGATGAGAATTCCATGTCAAGGACATGGAGGGAGATCTATTAGGGATCACACATGCACACATGACATGTGAGGGCTCTATGAAGTATGAAGAAGAAAATCCGGGGAAGGTTTGAATTTGATTTGATTATATGATTTATTGAAAAAAGATCCACTGGGGATAATAATCTATAATCCATCGAGGATTAAGATCAAATCTACTTTAATTTAATTTATTTTAATTGATGTGGAGGCATATCTGTGAATGATATGGGCTCGAGTCTGTTGGGGATCGAGTATATTAACCTTCCATTAGGGAAGCAGGTTCATGCTATCCACTGGGGATTGGGATTTATGTTTGATTTCATAGATTTGTTTGGGGATGTATCTCGGGAATAAGAGTTTGGTTGGATTTCTTTGATTTAGACTCTATTGGGGAGTTGGTTTAATTTTGCTCCACCAAGGAGGTTGGTTTTGAATTTGATTTGTTTTTTGACTTGTTTATATATGATTTGGGGCTCCACTAGGGAGAAGGGTGTGATTTAACTCCACCGGAAAATTAGTTAATGTTAACTTTATCGGTGTGTGATGGACCCACCGGGCTATATTAGCCTTGACCTACCTCGTTTACAAAATCCAAAGGATAGTCTATCACTGGGGGTAGAGCTATCCAACCTAAGGGGTTTCCTTTGTGTGGGTTATGCTAGGAAGAAGGCGTAGTAGAATTACATCTTCCAAAGCAAGGAACATCCAATGGTAACGGATGCACAAATAAAGAACCTAACCTAGGGAGACTATTGAGTGAATGCCAGGGAGTTATGTCAACTCAAAAGTATTGATTAATTTTATCTTAATTTCATGTGATTTGATATGGTTTGTTTGGTTTAATTTTAAATTGAGGCATATCCCGGGGATGTGAGATCCCAAATTTGATAGATTTAATTTATAGGCCATGTCGTGTGATGGACCCAGAGAAGGGCTATATCGACTTATCCTATCTTAGATTTACAATCCAAAAAAGATAGTCTACTAGCCATGGAGTAGAGCTAGCCAACCAAGTGGTTGCCTTTGGTGCAATATTTGTGCTAGGAAGAAGGCGCACTGCATTTACATCTTCTAAAGGGGAACAACCATGACTGTTGGTAGCAAACAAATCAAACCTAACTTAGGGAGACTATTGAGTGAATGTCAAACTTATATCAACTCAAGAGGATTCTAATAAGGAGTTTTGCGACACCGCCTAAAGATAGGATGCCTTCTTGAGAAAACGTACCACTGGGGTGTCCCTAATCCATAAGTGAACATATATTTTATTTATATGTTTGTGTGGACCCTGCTGGTGCGCTGGTGTACGAGGGACCACATTGAAAGAGGCTATGCACCTATCTCTCATTTATTAGATAAAGAGAGAATCTACACTCCATAGATGGATTCTCCAACCATGTGGGTTACTTGAAAGGGAACTATCCAACTGATAAACCCGGTAGTGTCTAAATGGGGTCAAAGGATGGATCCAAATATAGTGCCCATGGGGAGTGCTAAGGGCGTTCCCGAGGCCTAAAAAAGAAAGCCTATTGTGTATGGTGGCCAAAGTCAAGGAGAAAGTGTAGCATACTTACATCCGCCATGAGTGGTGTATCCTAATTTGCAAGAACCAACCAACCTAAGGTATCCATTAGCATGAGTGTGTATCCATCGTAGTGAGAACAAACCAACCAAAGGTGTTGTGCAATGATCAATGGAAAGAAAGCATGTAGGCTTACAACTTTCCAAGTGGAACTGATCATCTGATAGTCTTGGGACATATGCTATTTGACCTAGCGACTACTAAGCGGAGCTGGATGAAGGACTGACCTAGACATGAAGCAAATGAGGAGGAGCCAATATGAGACTTATCCTAAACTACAAATATACTCGACCTAGTTAATGCATGAAGGCTAACCCAACAAAGAAAGCATAGCAGACTCACATCCTCCTAAATGAAGCCAACATGAGGTAGCTTACCAGCCATGCATTAAGACATACCAAACTAACAAGGTGCTCGTCAGTGCGCAGTGGCCAAGTAAGGGAGGAAAGTATAGCAGACTTACATCATCTAAAGTAAAAAAGACCTCTGGGGTGACACACTAGCAGTGTAGCATGTCATCCTGACTTAGAGTAGCTACTAAGTGAGTGCCACTGGTGGCATTATCTCAACTCAGAGTAGCCCAAGATAAATGATATGTGTTTGTTTTATATGTTTGTGTTGTGTCGATGAAGGATAGGATGTCTCTAAGGTTTCATACACCTATCCTAAACACATCATGGAGGATTCATAAACAAGAACTTTTGGCATGGAAAAGATTGAATTCAAAATTGAATATTCATTGATGATAATTATTTTCAAACATGATTTATAATATTTCTTTAAGTAGAGCTTGTTGATTGGAAGCATTGGGCACTCTCCCTTATGATTAATAAGCTGATAAGATCCTCCTTAGTAGGCTTTCTCTATGGCAAAAGGGCCTTCCCATGTGGGTTTAAACTTGCCTCCCATCTTATTATAGGCAACAATCGGTCTCCTTAGAAATAAAATAAGCTATCTTACTTGAAAATCTCTAGGACAGACCAACTTTTTGTCATTTTGAATCATTTTAGCTTTGTATAACTCGAGGTTTTGGCATGCTCACAGGTATCTCTCCTACAAACCTTTGAGGTCTTCTATCGCAACTTGGTTCTATTTCTATTGTGATCTTGCTACCTATCCTTTGTGATGGGAGTTGGACTTCTAATGGTAGAGGACATGAGTCATACACTAAGGAGAAAAGAGTAGACTGAGTTGGAATTTATATGTGGTGCGGTAGGCCCACAAGGCTTCAACTAACTGCTCATCCCCTTGCAAGTTGATGGGGTGGGTTGAGTTTGAGCTTAATCTGAGCTCAATCGAGCTCAGATCTTTCCCTAAGGAGTGGACGGATGCCCTCTCCCGTAGGCGAGGTCAGTGATGGACCATGGACTATCCATATGCATATTTTTGATGGACAGTCCTGATTAATCCATGCTAGATCTGTGATTAATCCCTTTAGAAACTATGGGCTCGATCTCAACCGTCTGATCTTTGATCAAACGATCTAGAGAAGCGAATCGCCGACCGCAAGATGTGACAACTTAAGTGATGAATCCTATCACGCCACATGGAAAGCGCGTGCCGTGTCAATGGTCCACGTGGCACTGATGAGATTAGTCATATAATTAGGGATTTAATTACCTAATAAACATAAAAACTTTAGAATAACATAACTAAATGTAGAAAATTTAGGAAAATACAAAATAAAATGCATTGTGAAGATAATTCAAAGGGGAATAATCTAAAATTAAGTTTGATGGATTTTGAATAGTGAATTTTATTCAATTAGTGTTTTATTGGGAATGTAATTATGTTAATTACTCCTAATTATTTAACTAATTAATTCCAAACTTCTTAGGGGATTAATGGGATGACCTCTCCATGATTTTCTTGGAATTTATTAATGGTTTAATTAGGGTAATTACTTGATCCACTCCTAATTATTCCCTTAATCAATTAAGTGATTAATTAACTTATTAAATAGTGATGAATTAATTAATTAAGTTTACTAATTACCTTAGAACATTGAATGGACTTAGGGAATGAGATTAGGAGTCCTCTCCCAAATCTTTTCCCTAAGATCATTTCATTTGGATAAAAATCTAATTAAAGTGCAAATTAATTAAATAGTTTAATCACTTAATTAAATGGCTTAATTAATCCAAATTTTAAAATCAAATCAATCTGAACTTGATCAATTCTTTTTGGATAGATGCTTAGGTGATTAATAATCTAAGTAACTTAAGGAAATCATATCTAACCCATATGTGTGAAGGGTTATGAAAGTACTTAAATTAAACCCTTTTTTTAATCATTAATTGTGAGCCAAATGCATTAGGCCCCTTTCTTTTAGGTGCATTTGATTTAAATTCCTTGCTTTGGCTCATAATTATTTGGTTAAATATGTTAAAATGGTGTGTGGGGTGATTAATGAACTTAATGTACACCTTAACCTAAACAAAATATAAAATCAATCTAATGGTTCTAAAAACAAACTAAAACAACATACACATGTGGGAAATGAGTTAGGACCAACAAACCTCTTCACATTTCCTAAATTCAAATCAAAATCAAAATTAAATAAAAATATCTTTAAAATAATTTGATTTACTTTAAATAATCTTATTCCATAGGATTGTCTTTAGGAGTTAATTAGGGTGAATGAATTTACATGCTTTCGTCACTTTATTTCTATCCTAACATGCTAAATGTTTATGTCATATGAAAATCTTGCATTCATGCCTTTTGAAAAATAAAATTAAAATGAAATGTTTCCTTTATGTCAAATTACATGCTTTGGCTAAAGTAAGGATATGAATGGCTATTTTCAATACTAAATCCAAAACTATTTTTGAAAACTTATAAATCAAACATTACAAATGAAGGGTATGCTATTTACAATTGCTTATGAGTTTGACTATGAATAGTATAAAATGTGTTATGTGATTCTCCCTCTCTTTCTTAACATAGAATTGTATAGGGTTTGCAAAGTATATAGTTTGAAAAGGACATAACACTTGCTTAAATCCATTCCTATACACTCCTATGTCATGACTTAAGAAGGAATTCCACATCACACATATAAACTAAACAATCAAACCAAAATCAAACAAACATAAACTTTTTGCATGATTCTCTTCATGCATTTCTTTTGTACATGCACATATATTTAAGAAAAGTGGTATATTAGTCTGGATAACCCCGGGGTTGCGAGGCTTTAAGTAGCCCTAAGTAGGTCTTGTACCTTACACCCCTGGTGCTAACAATGTCGTACTCACTTATGTCTTTTATGCTTGTAAATGTGCATATGAAAGATGAATAAAAGAATCACTCTTTTCTACTTAACAAAATCATACATACATGAAACATTCCAAAATTTCTTAAACAAACTCTCTTAGCATTCATCATGAAGGTGTGTTAAACAATTCCATTTACATGTATAGATATGCTTAGGGTTCATCCATATACATGTTACACATGTTGGGAAAGAAATGCAGTGTTGTGTGTTTCATGATAGTATTTCACTTTACTTAATTTTAAAATGCCTTTCTTTTTGAATATGTTTATTTAAGAAAAATCTAAACTTAGGATTAATTGAAACACATAATAAAACATTCACTAAACAAAAATTAAATATGAATCTACCTTAGAAATTACTTAAGGTAGGGAGGAAAGACAAGTTCTCTTCTCTTTTTCTCTCTTTACGACACTTAGTAATTAATTCTAGGTTCATTCAAATCTAATCAAATCAACTAAATCACTTAAATGAAACCACCCTCTAAGATGAAAATTTTCACACTTAGAAAACTTCAACCATAAAGCCTAGCTAAACATACCACACAAGCCTTAAATGGCACACACATTAGGCTAAGTCACCACTTCTAGCTTTAGGTTAGGGCAGTGCATGGTTTGATGTTTGCTTTTGTTTTGTGATGTAATATTATAGTCTGGATGTTAGGCTGCATGTGCGTAGATTGAATGGTACGGTGATCTTAGTCTAACCATTTTCTTCTGTAGGGGATTGTGCTTAAGGGGCACTGTAATAAAAATATAAAATTGCTTTTGTTATGCAGGTGCTTATACCCCTAAGCATAATCCAAAATAGGCCAGGTTGACTTGGTTACCCATGTGTGGGGTGCTAAGTCCTATTTATATATATACATGCTTGGGATTGAATGGTTTGTTTAGCTAATCTCTTTCTGGTTTTAGTTAGATTTCCTTTTCCCATTTTCATGTAATTTTGCAATCGGATTTTGGAATGATTGTTATGGGGATTAGGATGAACATTGGTTATAAGAATATATCTTATGTACCATATGAAGCCTTGGAGTAACCACATTCCAACCAACCAAAAGAAGAAAGAAGAAAGAAGAAAGAAGAAAGAAGATATGAAGAATGAAGACCCCCCATAACAAAGAATTCCTTCTTGATTGTATTTAATTCATTTGTAATCAAGGTTGTATAAGGGTAGAGCTTGGCTACCCAATTTGTTTTTGGGTTTATGCGGTGAAGCCCGACCACAAATGGCCTTTTATTCTTTTGCGCTAGCTTTATAAATTGATTGATGTTTGTTTAGCTTGTGCATTAAGATGGCTTTTCTTAGTTTCTTCCTTGCTTTGATGTATGGCCTGGATGATGATTAGGCTCTTAGGTAAATAAATTTTCTATCCAACTAATCAATTCAAACTAAAAAATAAATAACTCATAACCTCACCTAAAGCCTAGGTTATAAACAAGATAAAAGAATTAGCAACCCCATAGCTAGATGTTGTATTTTCTCACATCATGCATAAAAGCATATTGTTCACTCTTGATTGAGGGCTTCCATCTTTGCCGAGAAACTTGGCTTGACCTTGGAGAGCCATGGCGAAATACACCTCCTTTTCTCGCTAATTTTGTCCCATAATCTAAATTTTCTTGCATTTAGCATATAAATCCTAAAGCTTATGTCAAATTGATTGTCCAAAATAAAAATAAAAAATGTAACAAAATTTGCATTAGATTTAAGTCATTAAAGCATGCCCTACATGATCTAGTCTCTTAGGGAGTGTGTTTAAGGACTTAGTATCTTTCTAAATAAACAACAAATGGCTATCTTGCAAAAGCATATGACTTGCCTACATGTTTGAAATCGGAGGAGTTAGTTACCACCCAAATTGTAAGTTTAACAAGTGGTTTATCCTCTCTGGAGGTAAACCAAATACCCATTTTGCCTTAGATTTAGGTCATGCTTTTGGTCCTTAAAGCTCCCTAGATTTAGGTTAGAGGTTACTTCCCTTTAGGGGTTTACATAAATCCTCACCTCTAGGCATTTCCATGACCTTGTATCATGGAATTGTAAGCCCTAGATTTCTAATAAAAGTTCAACTCAAATAAATAAATTCAATTTCAAAAAATATAAAGCCCAACCATAGATAGTTTGGGATGCTTACCAGGCTTCCTAGTATCCTAAGCATCCCCTACATATCATCATTTGGCTTCGATAAGAACTCCCTCCTCTTGATCGATGCCACTTGACTTTCTAAAAAAAAACCAATTGATTGTTAGTCCTACCTTCGAAATCTTTGGAGACAACGATCATTTACCTAAATCGATAGTATTCTTAAGGAATTTTGTTCCTTAGGATGTAATTAACTATGGGGCTTGCCCTTACAGGGCACTTAATGAACTTAGTTTAAAATAAACCCTACTTTACATTTCCATGTAAAGTATGGGAAGTATCTCTGGTACATTCCGAAGACCCATAGTCCTTATGAGTCCTTATTAATGTGATTAGGTCTATTTGTAGGGTGGTGACTTCTATCTTTCGAGATAGTACACATTTTCTCGATGTCGTACTCGGTCACGCTAAAGCCTAAACACTAAACCCTAAACCTTAAACCCTAACCCCAAACCCTAAAGCCTAAAACCCTAAACCCTAAACCCTAAAACCCTAAATCCTAAACCCTAAACCCTAAAACCCTAAAAATCTAAACCTAAACTAAATAAAACCAAAAAATAAAATAAATAAATAAAACCTAAACCAAAATAAAAGAAGAAAATAAAATAAAATAAAAACCTAAATTAAAATCTAAACCTAAACCTAAAATTAAAATAAAATAAAAAAGTAAAAATAAACTAAAATAAAATAAATAAACATCTAAACTAAACTAAAAAAAATAAAATAAACCTAAGAATAAAAAACCTAAGTAAAATAAAAACTAAATGTAAAATAAAAATAACATAAACCTAAAATAAAACTAAATAAAAACCTAAACCTAAAAAATAAACCTAAAAATAAATAAAAAATAAAACCTAAGCCCTAAACTAAAAAAAAACCTAAACCAAAAATAAAAATAAAATATACAAAATAAAATAAACTTAAATCTAAACTAAAATAAACTAAACTAAAATTAATAAAACATAAACATAAACCTAAAATAAACTAAACCATAACCTAAACTTAAATTAAATAAAATAAAATGAACTAAAAATAAACCTAAAATAAAAACCTAAAACCTAAACCTAAAAAAATAAAATAAAAACCTAAACCTAAACCTATAAATAAAAAATAAAACTTAAACCTAAAAAATAAATTAAAAATAAAACTCAACTAAAAAAAAATAAACTTAAACCTAAACCTAAACCTAAAAAATAAACTTAAACCTAAACCTAAACCTAAAAAAATAAACTAAAATAAAAACCCTAAACTAAAAATAAATAAACATAAAATAAATAAACTAAACTAAATAAAAATAAAAAATAAACCTAAATAAAAATAAAAAATAAAAAATTAAAATAAATAAATAAAAAATAAACTAAATAAACTAAATAAACCTAAACCTACTAGTTCACTTATTTTTTAAAAAAAAACCTTAAACCCTAAATCCTAATCCCTAAACCTACAACGCAAAACCCTAAACCCTAATACCTAAACCCTAAACCCTAAAAGTATAAACCCTAAAATGCTAAACCCTAAACCCTAAACCCCAAACCCTAAACCTAAACATAAAGTAACTAAATAATATAAAAAATAAACCTAAACCATAAAACCTAATAAAACCTAAACCCTAAGAATAAGAACCTTGATGTAGAACATCATCACTCAAACTATCTGTAGGCGGTGATATCAAGGGTGGTGGGGATCTGGAGGTGCTGTTGGAAATGGAGGTGCAGTCGAGTGGTGGTTATGGAGGGAGAGGAGGAGAAGTTACCCATGAGTGAGGAGAGATTCTACTATGGAACTGTGTCTTTATAATAGAGATGTTTCTAGTTACCTAGGGTTTTTGATTTGTTTTATGTGTGTTCATTTTTTATCTATGTTGTCGCCTGTGTCATAGAAAACTTAGTGTGTTACTTGGTTCATGAAACCGAAAAGAAGAAATGATGAATATGAATTGTACTCTCTAAAAGAAACCAAAACTAAACCCTAAACCCTAAACCTAAACCTAAACCTAAAACCCTAAACCCTAAACTATAAACCCTAAACCCTAAACCCTAAACCATAAACCTAAAGCTAAAACCCTAAACCCTAAACCTAAACCCTAAACCCTAAACCTAAACCCTAAACCCTAAACCCTAAAGCATAAACCCTAAACCCTAAACCCTAAACTAAACCCTAAACCCTAAACCCTAAACCTAAACTTAAAGTAAAATAAATTAAAATAAACCTAAACCCAAAAAACTAATAAAAACCTAAACCCAAAAACCTGATAAAATCACCATCAAACTTTATCTATAAAGATATCTACACGGTCAAGTAGTAAAAAAAAAAATGTAAAAGAAATAAAATAAATAAACTACTACTAAAATAAAACTAAAACCTATAGTAAAATAATGAAATTAAAAAAAGAAATAATAAACTCTATTAAAAGAAATCAAAACTAAACCCTAAACTAAAACTAAACAAACCTAAAATAAAAACCCTAAACCCTAAATTAAAAATAAACTTAAAACCTAAACTAAACCCTAAACCTAAACCCTAAACTAAATATCCTAAATAAACTATAAACCTAAACCTAAACTTAAACTAAACCCTAAAACATAAACCTAAGCCCTAAAATTAAACCCTAAACCTAAACCCTAAAAAACCTAAACCTAAGCTAAACCTAAATAAATAAACCCTAAACCTAAACCTAAAACTAAATAAAATTAAACCTAAAAATCTAAATAAATAAATAAATAAAAAAATAAAATAAAAACATCTAAACCTAAACCTAAACCTAAACCCAAAAGAAAAATATATAAAAAATTAAACAAAATAAAATAAATAGAAACCTAAACTAAACTAAAAAAAATAAAAAACCTAAATAAAATAAAAACTAAATCTAAAATAAAACTAAAATAAACCTAATATAAAATAAAATAAAAAGTAAATTAAAACTTAAACCTAAAAAATAAACAAAAAAATAACCTAAAAATAAATAAGAAATAAAACATAAACCCTAAACTAAAAAAAAACCTAAAACTAAATTGAAAATAAAATAAACCTAAACCTAAACTAAATAAAATAAAATAAACTAAAAATAAACTTAAACCTAAACTAAAAATTAAATCCTAAAAACAAACCTAAAATAAAAACCTAAAATAAACTAAGAAAATAAAATAAAAACCTAAACCTAAACATAAAAATAAATAATAAAACCTAAACCTAAAATAAATAAATAAATAAATAAATAAAAACTAATTAAAAACTAAACCTAACCTAAACCTAAACCTAAAAAAATAAACTAAAATAAAACCTAAACCTAAAATAAATAAACCTAAAAAAATAAAAACTAAAAATAAAAATAAATAAACCTAAATAAAAATAATAAAATAAACTAACTAAACTAAATAAACCTAAATCTACCAATTTACTTAGTTTAAAAAATAAAAATAAAAAAACTAAAAAAATAAAAAATAAAAAATAAAAAACATTAACCCTAAAACCTAAATCCTAAATCATAAACCTATAACCCTAAACCCTAAACCTTAAAACCCTAAACCCTAAATCTAAACCCTAAACCCTAAACCCTAAACCTATAACCGTAAACCTTAAACCTAAAACCCTAAACCCTAAACGCTATACCGTAAAAACCTAAAAACTTAAACATAAACTAAATAAAATTTAAAAATAAAATAAACTAAAATAATAAAAATAAACTAAAATAAAATAAATAAAAACCTAACTAAATTAAAAACTACATGTAAAATAAAAATCAAATAAACTTAAAATATAATAAAATAAAAAATAATTAAAAACCTTAACCTAAAAAATAAACCTAAAAATAAATCAAAAATGAAACCTAAACCCTAAAATAAAAAAAATAATCCTAAAATGAAAATAAAATAAACAAAATAAAATAAACCTAAACCTAACCTAACATAAACTAAATTAAAATAAAAAACCTAAACTATAATAAATAAACCTAAAATAAATAAATTAAATAATAAAATAAACCTAAATAAAAATAAAATAAATAAACTAAAATAAAAAAATAAACTAAATATACTAAATAAACTAAACCTAAAAAAAAAAAATAAAACTAAAAAAATATTAAACTAAACTAAACCTAAAATAAATAAACCTAAAATAACTAAAATAATAAAATAAACTAAAATAAAAAATAATAAATAAAATAAATAAAATAAAATAAAATAAATATAAATAAATAAAATAAATAAACTAAATAAACCTAAACCTACCACTAAATTTAAAAAAAAAAAAAACTATAAAATAAAAATAAACCCTAAACCCTAAACCTTAAAACTAACCTTAAACTAACCCTAAACCATAAACCTAAACTAAACCCTAAACCTAAACCCTAAACATAAAACCTAAACTCAACTAAAACTAAACCTAAACCTAAAACCTAAAAAATAAAACCTAAACCCTAAAACCTAAATAAAATAAATAAAATAAACTAATATAAACTAAATAAAATAAAAAACCTAAACTAAACTAAAAATAAAATAAACTTAAGAATAAAAAACCTAAATAAAATAAAAATTAATCTTAAAATAAAAATAAATAAACATAAAATAAAGTAAAATAAAAACTAAATAAAAACCTTAACTAAAAAATAAACCTAAAAATAAATAATAAATAAAACCTAAGCCTTAAACTAAAAAAAATAAACCTAAAATAAAAATAAAAGTAAAGTAGACAAAATAAAATAAAACTAAACATAAACTAAAATAAATGAAACATAAATCGAAACCTTAAATAAACTAAACTTAAACTAAATAAAATAAAATAAACTAAAAATAAACCTAAACCTAAACTAAAAAATAAAACCTAAAAATAAACCTAAAACCTAAACCTAAAAAAATAAAATAAAAACCTAAATCTAAAACTAAAAATAGGAAAAAAACATAAACCTAAAAAAATAATATAAAAGTAAAACTCAACTAAATAATAAGCCTAAACCTAAAAAATAAACTAAAATAGAAAATATAAACTAAAATAAATAAATTAAACTAAATAAAAATAAAAAACCAATAAAAATATAAAATAAAATAAATTAAAATAAATAAAAAATAAACTAAATAAATCTAAACCTACCCTTTACTTAAAAAACCCTAAAACCTAAACCCTAAACCCTAAACCCTAAACCCTAAAACTAACCCTAAACCCTAAACCATAAACCTTAAACCCCAAAAACTAAAACCTAAATGCTAAACCCTAAACCCTAAACCTTAAACCCAAACCCTAAACCCTAAAGCCCAAACCCTAAATCTTAACCTAAGGTTACTAAATATTTTTAAAAATTAACCTAAGACCTAAAACCTAATAAACCTAGACCTAAACCTAAACCCTTAGAATGGGCAAAACCTTGATGACACGAACATCACCGTCAAGCAAGCTCAAGATCAAAGGGGAGGCAAGGTGAGGTTATCGAGTGGCTATGGGGCTCAAGGTGTTGGTGGTGGATATGGAGGTGGTGGTCGAAAGGCAGGGTTATGGAGGCTAGAGAAGTGAGGAAACATGGTGGTGGTGAGGGAGAGATCAGTGACACGATGGTGGATCCCACTACTGAGAGGGGTAGTTCACGATGGGAACCGAGAAACTAAAGAACAATAATTTATTTATGTATTTATGGTAGAGATGATTATAGTTATCTAGATTTTGATTTTTATGCATGCTCAATTCTAATTTTGTGTCTAAGAAAACTTCATTGGATGAAAAAAGAAGAAATGTTGAATCAATTTATTCTCTAAAACCAAAACCCTAAACCCTAAACTAAAACCCAACCCTAAACCTAAAACCTAAACCCTATAATCCCTAAACCCTAAATCCTAAACTGTTAACCCTAAACCCTAAAACCTAAACATTAAACTCTAAACCCTAAACCCTAAACCTAAATCCTAAATTGCAAACACTAAACACTAAGCCCTAAACCCTAAATTAACCCTAAACCCTAAAAAGAAAAAAACCTAAACCTAAACTAAAAAAAAACCTAAAATAAAATAAATAAATAATCCTAAACAAAAATAAGATATAAAAATAAAATAAAATAAAAACATAAACAAAAACCTAACCAAAACTTAAACCTAAAAAGAAAATAAAATAAAAAATAAAAACTAAACAAAAATAAAATAAATAAAAATCTAAACAAAACTTAAAAATAAAAAATCTAAATAAAATAAAAATTAAACCTTAAAAAAACCTAAAATAAAATAAAATAAAAACTAAATAAAATCCTAAACCTAAAAAATAAATAATAAAAGAAAACCTAAACATAAACTTAAATCTCAACTAAATTAAATAAATTAAACTAAAAATAAACTAAACCTAAACCTAAACCTAAACTAAAAAATAAAACCTAAAAATTTACCTAAAATTAATAACTAAAACCTCGACCTAAAATAATAAAATAAAAAATAAAACCTAAACCTAAAAATAAAAAAATAAAACCATAACCTAAAAATTAAATAAAAATAAAACTAAACTAAAATAAATAAACTTAATAAAAATAAACTAAAATAAACTAAAATAAACCAACAATAAACTAAATAAACTAAATAAATCTAAACCTAGCTTACTTAATTTAAAAAAAAATCAACATAAAAAAACACCTAAACCCTAAACCTACAACCTTAAATCTCAACCCTAAACCCTAAACACTGAACCCTAAACCCTAAATAACCATAAACCTTAAACCCTTACCCCTAAACTTTAAACCTTGAACCATAAACCAAACTAACTAAAACCCTAAACCTAAATAAAAGTAAAACCTAAACTCCTAAACCTAAAACCTAAACCTAAACCATACACCCTAAAACCCTAAACTAACCTAAATTTAAACCCTACAACCCTAAAATAAACTAAAAACCCATCCTAAACCATAATCTAAACAAAACCTTTAAACTTTAAACCTTGCTAAAACCCTAAACCCTAAACCCTTAATCTAAACCCTAAACCCTAAACCATAAACCTAAAATCCTAAACACTAAATGCTAAAACCCTTAATCTTAAACCCTAAAACTTAAACTAACCTTAAACCCTAAGCTAGCCCTAAACCCTAAACCCTAAATCCTAAACACTAAACCTTAAACCCTAAACCCTAAACCCTAAACCTTAACACTAAATGCTAAACCCTAAAATCCTAAACCCTAAAATCCAAACCCAAAGCCATAAACCCTGAACCCTAAACCCTAATCCTTAAATTATAATGCTAAACCCTAAATCCCTAAACATAAACCTGCAGTATCTAAATAAATAAAAAACTAAACCTAAATCATAAAATTTAATAAACCTAAATGTAAACCTAAACCCTTAGAATGGACAGGACCTTGACTAGAACATCATCAACCAAGCTCCTAGATCCGCATTGAGGCAAGGCGAGGCATCGATTATTGCAGTGGTGGTGGTAGATCTAGAGGTGCTAATGGAAAAGAAGGTGGAAGTTAGAGGAGGGGAGGGCTGAAAGGTAGCCAAGGTGGTGGAGGGAGAGATCGTGATATGATGGCTGATACCGCTAAGATGGGAAGGAGAAAAACTAAAGAACTACCAATCCGATCTGCTACTTATGGAACTTTGTCTTTGCAATAGAGACGGTTATGGAGGTGGGAGGAGTGACAGAGGTTACATCCATGGTGGTGGTGGAGGGAGAGATCAGGGATATGATGGAGGATCTAACTACTCGAGATGAGGGGTGGTTCTGATGGGAATGAGAAAAACTAAAGAATTAACCAAGTTTATGGAACCTGTTCAGAGTTCTAGTTATCTAGAGTTTTTATTTGCTCTATGTGTGCTCATTTTTTATTTATGTCATCACTGTCTTAGAAAAGTTGGTGCTACTTGGTTGATAAAATTGACCAAAATGTTGAATCTAATTTGTTCTATTAAAATAACCCCTAAACCTAAACTAAAACATAAACCCTTAACCTAAAACCTAAACCATAAACCCTAAACCCTAAACCCTGAACTAAAACATAAACCCTAAACCTAAAACCTAAACCCTAAACACTAAACCTTAAACCCTAAACCTTAAAATCCTAAACCCTAAACCCTAAACCCTAAACCTTAAAGCCTAAAACCCTAAACCCTAAACTTTAAACCCTAAATCCAAAACTCTAAACCCTAAACCTAAACCCCAAACCTAAACCCTAAACCCTAAACCCTAAACCCTAAAACCTAAAAAAAACTAACCTAAACTAAATAAAACTTAAAAATAGAATAATTAAAAAAACTTAAACCTAAATAAAATTAAAAAATAAAATAAAATAAAACCTAAACTAAAACCTAAACCTAAACCTAAACCTCAACCAAAACTTAAACCTAAAAATAAAATAAAATATAATATAAAAACTAAACTAAAATAAAATAAATAAAAACCTAAACTAAACTAAAAAATAAAATAAACCTAAAAATAAAAAACTAAAATAAAATAAAAACTAAACCTAGAATAAAAATAAAATAAACTTAAAATAAAATAAAAACATAAACCTAAATCTAAAAATAAAAAATAAAATCTAAAAAATAAAATAAAAAATTAAAATAAAAAATAAAAACAAACCTAAACCTAAACCTAAAAAAATAAACAAAATAAAACCTAAACAAAAATAAATAAACTAAACTAAATAAAAATAAAAAAAACTTAAATAAAAATAAGAAATAAACTAAAACTAAAATAAATAAAAAATAAACTAAGTAAACTAAATAAACCTAAACTAACCAATTTATTGAATTAAAAAAAAAAAAAAAAAACCTTAAACCCTATACCCTAAAGCCTAACCCTAAACCCTAAAGCCTAAAACCTAAACCCTAAATCCTAAATTCTAAACCCTAAACCCTACCCTCAACTAAACCCTAAACCCTAAACCTAACCTAAACCTAACTAAAACCTAAAACCTAAATTAAAACCCTAAACCTAAAACTCAACCTAAAACCCTAAAACCCTAAACCTAAACCTAAACCCTAAACCCAACTTAAACCCTAAATCAGAATCATAAACCTTAAAATGTAAAACCTAAACAGTAAACCCTAAACCCTAAAACCCTAAACTTTAAACCCTAATTTAACCCTAAACCTTAAACTAACCCTAAACCCTAAACCCAAAAAACCCTAAATCTTAAATCTTAAACCCTAAACCCTAAATCCTAAATCCTAATTCCTAATCATTCTGATTTGGATTTCTCTCTCCAATATGCAATTCCATTTCATTAACAATCCTTTTGTTGGGTGGTTTATTTTGTCGATCATTACAAATTGATTAGGCAATGAATATGAAATCTCATCCTTCAGTGGCTAGAATCCTTATTGAATTGGACATTACCAAGAAATACCCTAAAAAATGTAGTTGGGATCTAAAAATTATGGTTACATGCAAAGAATTGAATTTGAAAAATTTCCCTATCTTTGGGTCTCACTGCAAAATCCACGGGCATGGTAATTCTGAATATTTCATTCTTCATCCTCACCTAAAAAAGAAAATCCCTGTTAATGAAACTTCTGTTCCTAACCCTAGGCCAACCACTATTAAATATCAAAAAACTACTTTAAAAAAAAAGGATTCTTTGAATGTTCCAAATAAGGTTGATTTACCTTTCACTTCTTCTAAGCAATTGAAGGCTTCTAATGTGAACAATAATAGCTTTTCTAAACTTTTGAATGAGGATTATGTTTCCTCTGATTCGATCCTTGCATCCTTGTTGGCTTTGATAGATAAAAATGAAGCTTTAATGCAGAACATAAATGAGGAATTTAATACTATGAATCATTCTACTTCAATGGTGAATATGGCTTTAATACCTCATGATAATCAGGTTGATAAACATGATTCCATATTCCAAATTTAGAATGATTTAGCTTCTCAAAAAGTTTTTCTTTTATCAAATAATTTGGCTAATGTTGAGGAAGGACCCTCCTCGTTATTCCCTGCTTTATTTGTCTTTAATAAATTCTAGTGTCTTGGAAGAAAGAGAATTCACTTCTCATCAGGAGATTTCTCCTAAATCTATGACTAATGTTGCTAAATCCTTTTCGGATGATGATTCAAAAGGAAAAAAAATGGCTTCCAAACTTTATATTCAAAATAGAAAAAAATGTTAAAATTTTTCTCCCAAATTACTAAGAAACACTAGAACTGTTGCGGCCTCTCTCTCTTCTCTCAATTAACTTTTACTCCCCCCTACCCCCTTTCATTTTTATGTTTAATTTTCTAGTTTTGAATGTTAGAGATTGGTATTCTCTCTATTCATAACCATATTAGAAATCTTTGTAGTATTCATAATATTTTCTTACTTATTATTCTTGAGCCACTTATTCATGCTAATAAAATTAACCATGTTGGTAGAATGATTGGTTTCAACAAATTTTCTCTAATGTTAGTAATAAGATTTGGTGTTTTTGGAATAACTTTATAGACGTTTCTATTCTTGATTATTTTCATCAAGTTGTCAACGCTCAAATCCCGTATTGTGGTTATTGTGTTTTGGGCTCTTTTGTTTATGATCTTGTAATAAATCTGGTAGAAATCTTCTTTGGGATAACTTGACTAATGTGGCCAACTCTGTCAATAAACCTTGGTTTGTTGGTGGTGATTTCAACAATATTTTGTTCTCTCCTGAAAGAAATGGTGGTTGCTCTCCTAATATTCATTCCATGGAAGAATTTTCCAATATGATCCTTGATAGTAATTTGGATAATATTCATTTTAAGGGTTCTAATTAAACTTGGCAAAACTCTAGACTTTGGCAAAGAATGGACCAGATTCTTTTGAATACTCATTGGTTTGTTTCTATTAAAAATAATTCTAATAGATTAAAGAATTTCTCTCCTTTTAGATTTCAGAACATGTGGATTCCACCTAAACCCTAAACCCTAAACCCTAAACCTTAAACCCTAAACCCTAAACCCTAATCCCTAAACCCTAAACCATAAACCCTAAACCCTAAACCCTAAACCTTAAATCCTAAACCATAAACCCTAAACCCTAAACTAAAAGCATTAAACCCTAAAATCTTAAATCGTAAACATTAAACCTTAAAATAAAACTTAATCCCTAAAAACCCTAAACCCTAAATAATAAACTCTAAATCCTAAACCCTAAACCCTAAAACTAAACCATAAACCCTAAAATCCTAAAATCTTAAAACCCTAAACCCTAAACACTAAACCCTAAATCCAAACCTTAAAACCTAAACCCTAAACTTAAACCCCAAACCCTAAACCCTAAACTAACCCTAAACCCTAATGCCTAAACCCTAAACTAAACCCTAAACCCTAAATCCTAAAAACCTAAAAACATAAACCTAAACTAAATAAAACCTAAAATTAAAATAAATAAAATAACCTAAACCTAAATAAAATAAAATAATAAAATAAAATAAAAACCCAAACATAAAACCTAAAAATAAACTAAACTAAATAAAAAAGTAAACCTAAAAAATTAAAAAACTAAATAAAATAGAAACTAAATCTAAAATAAAAATAAAATAAACCTAAAATAAAATAAAATAAAATAAAAACTAAATAAAAACTTAAACCTTAAAAAATAAACCTAAAAAAATTAAAAAAATAAAACCTAAACCATAAATTAAAAAAAACCTAAACCTAAAATAAAAATAAAATAAACAAACTAAAATAAACCTAAACTAAAATAAACTAAACTAAAATAAATAAAACTTAAACCTAAACTTAAAATAAACCTAAACCTAAACAAAATAAAATAATATAAAAAAACTAAAACTAAACCTAAACCTAAACTAAAATATAAAACTTAAAAATAAACCTAAAATAAAAACCTAAAACCTAAACCTAAAAAAATAAAATAAAAATTGAAACCTAAACCTAAAAATAAAAAATAGAATCTAAACCTAAATAAAATAAACCAATAAACTAAGATAAATAAACCTAAATAAAATAGACTAAATAAATAAATAAAACCCCTAAAACCTAAATCATAAACACTAAACCCTAAAAACCCTAAACCATAAATAAACCTAAACCTAAACCTAAACTAAACCTAAACCCTAAACTAACTAAACTCTAATTTTAAACCTTAACCTAAACCCTAAACCTAACCCTAAACCTAAACCTAAAATTAAACCTAAACCTAAACCTAACCTAAACCTAAACTTAAACCCTAAACTAAACCCTAAACTAACCTAAACACTAAACCTAATCAACACAAAACTATAAACCTTAAACAACCTAAACCCTAAACTATAAACTAATCCAAAACTTAAACTTAAATTCTAAACCCTAAACTCCTACAATACTAAACTTAAATTCTAAACTAAACCTAATCAAGAATCTAAACCCTAAACTAAACCTAATCAGATCCCTAAACTCCTAAGTTTCTAAACCCTAAACCATAAACCTTAAACCTTAAACCCTAAACCCTAAACAACCTAAACCCTAAAACCCTAAAGCCTAAAGCCTAAACCCAAACCCTAAACCCTAACCCCTAAACCCTAAATTGTAAAACCCTAAACCCTAAACTAATCAGAACCCTAAGCTAACCCTAAACCCTAAAGCATAAGCACAAAACCTGTAACCCTAAACCATAAACCATAAACCCTAACTATAAACCCAAAAACCTTAAACTAAAAAACCCTAAACACTAATCCTAAACCTTAACCCTAAACCCTAAACCTAAACCTAAAGTAACTAAAAAAATAAAGTTAAACCCTAAAAGCTAATAAACCTAAACCTAAACCCTCAGAATGGGTAGAACCTTGATGACAGGAACATCACCATCAATTGCTCGCCTAGATCCGGCCATGGAGGCTAAGGGGAGGCGAGGCTATCGGTGGTCTGGGGATCTGGAGGTGCCGGTGGATATGAAGGTGGCGTTATGGAGGGACGCATGAGGTCATGGTGGTGGTGGAGGGAGAGATTAGGATATGATGGCATGATCCCGCTAATCGAGAGGTCGGTGGTTCTAATGGGAACTGGGAATCAAGAACCATCGACCGATCTACTACTTATGGAATCTTTATAATAGATATTTCTAGTTATCTAGGTTTGTTATTTGCTCTATGCATGCTCATTTTTGATCTATGTCACTTGTGTCATATAAAACTTGGTGTGCTACTTGCTTGATGAAATCAAAAAGAACAAATGTTAAATATGAATTTGTTCTCGATTAAAAAAACCAATAAATCATAAATGCTAAACTCTAAACCATAAACTAGAACTTGAACCCTAAACCTAAAACCTAAACCATGAATCTTAAACCCTAAACCCTAAACCCTAAAATGCTAAACCCTAAACCCTATAAAACCCTAAACCCTAAACCATACACCTTAAACCCTAAAATCATAAACCATAAACCGTAAAACCCTAAATCCTAAAACCTACAACCCTAAACCCTAAACCATAAACCCCAAACCCTAAACCCTAAACCCTAAACCACAAACTAACCCAAAACCTTAAACTCTAAACCCTAAGAATCTAAAAATTAAAACTTAAACTAATTAAAGCCTAAAAATAAAATAAACCCTAAACCCTAAACCTAAATCTAATAAAAAATAAAATAAAATAAAAACCTGAACTAAAACCTAAACATAAACCAAAAATAAAATAAAATAAACTAATAAAAAACTAAAATAAAATAAATAAAACCTAAACTAAACCAAAAAATAAAATAAACCTAAGAAAAAAAAACCTAAATAAAATAAAAACAAAATGTAAAATGAAAATAAAATAAACCTAAAATAAAATAAAATAAAAACCTAAACCTAAAAATAAAAGTTAATCTAAAACTTAAAAAGAAATAAAAAAAACATAAACCCTAAACTAAAAAAAAGACTTAAACCTAAAATAAAAATAAAATAAACCTAAACCTAAACTAAAATAAATAAAACCTAAACCTAAAATAAACTAAACCTAAACCTAAATCTAAACTAAATAAAATAAAATAAACTAAAAATAAACTAAACCAAAACTTAAACCTAAAATAAAAAATGAAACCTAAAAATAAACCTAAAATAAAAACCTAAAACCTAAACCTAAAAAAATAAAATAAAAATTAAAAACTAAATCTAAGAAGAAAAAATTAAATCTAAAACTAAAAAATAAAATAAAATTAAAACAAAACTAAATAAACTTAATATAAATAACCTAAACAAAATAAAAATAAAAATAAACCTAAATAAATATAAAAAATAAAATAAACTAAAATAAATAATAATTCAATAAACTTAAACTCATTTGCCATTTAAATTACAAAAATAAATTAAAACCCTAAACCCAAAACTCAGAACCTATACTCTAAAAAAACCCTAAACCCTAAATCCTAAACCTAAACACTAAATCCTAAACCTTAAAACCCTAAACTATAAACCCTAAACCTTATAACCCTAAATGCCCTAAACTCAGAACCCTAAACATTAAACTCTAAACTTAAACTTATAAACTAAAACCCAACTAAACCTTAAATACAAATTCCAACTTAAACTCTCAACCCTAAACTCAACTTAAACTTAAATGCTAAACTTCTAAACTCTAAACTAAACTAACCTAACTTAAACCCTAAACCTTAAACTAAAATTACTCTCAACCTAAACCTCTAAACTAAACTTAAACTCTAAACCTAAAATAAACCCTAAACTAAAACTATAAACTAAAACCTTAAAACTCTAAAAAACTAAAACCTAAACCCTAAACCTAAACCTAAACTAAACATAAACCCAAAACCTAAATCTAAACTAAAATAAAAAAACCTAAACCCTAAATGTAACTATATAAACTCAAACTAACCTAAACTCAAACCCTAAATCCTAAACTCCAAAACACTAAAACTTAAAACCTAAACTCAAACCCTAAACCTAAATCATAAACTATAATTAAACCTAACTTTGAACCCTAAATGTAATCCTAAACCTAAAGTAACTAAATAAATAAAAAAATAAACCTAAACCCTAAAAGCTAATAAACTTAAACATAAACCCAAACCCTAAGAATGGGCATAACCTTGATGGCAGGAACATCACCGTGAACTAGGCTCAGGCTAGATCTGGTTGTGGAGGCAAAGGAAGAGGTGACAGTTATCGTAGTGGTGGTGGGGGATCCAAAGGTGCTGGTTGATATGGAGGTGGCATTTATGGAGGAGGGACGAGCGATGGAGGTTACAAATGTGGTGGTGATGGAGGGAGAGATTAGGGATATGATGGTGGATCTCGCTACTCAAGAGGCGGGGGTGGTTCTAATGGGAACTGGAGAAAATAAAGAACGACCGATCCAATCTACTACTTATGGAACTATGTCTGTATAGTAGAGATGGTTTTCATTATCTAGGGTTTTTGATTTGCTCAATGCGTGCATGTTTTTTATCTATGTCATCACTTGCGTCTTAGAAAACTTGGTGTACTACTTGATTGACAAAATCAAAAAGAAGAAATGTTTAATCTGAATTTGTTCTCTATTAAAAAAAACCATTAACCCTAAACCTAAACCCTAAACTAAAACATAAACCCTAAGCCTAAAACCTAAAACCTAAACCCTAATTCTTAAATCCTAAACACTAAATCCTAAACATTAAACCCTAAACCCTAAACCCTAAATCCTAAAACCTACAACCCTAAACCCTAAACCTTAAACCTCAAACCCTAAACCCTAAACTCCAAACCCTAAACTGTAAACCATAAACCCTAAACTAACCTTAAACCCTAAAAACCTAAACCCAAACTAAATAAAAACTAAAAATAAAATAAACCCTAAACCTTAAACCTAAATAAAATAAAATAAAATAAAAACCTAAATGAAAACCTAAACCTAAAAATAAAATAAAATAAATTAATAAAAATAAACTAAAATATATAAAAACCTAAACTACACTAAAAAATAAAATAAACCCAAGAATAAAAAACTTAAATAAAATAAAACTAAATGTATAATAAAAAATTGAATAAACCTAAAATAATTAAAATAAAAACTAAATAAAAAACTAAACATAAAAAATAAACCTTAAAATCAAACCTAAAAATAAATTAAAAAAAACTAAACCCTAAACTAAAAAAAAAAACTAAACCTTAAAAAAAATAAACCTTAACCTAAACTAAAATAAACTAAACTAAAATAAATAAAACCTAAGCCTAAACATAAAATAAGTTATACCTAAACCTACACGAAATCTAAATGAAATAAATCAAGTTAAAAATAAAGTAAACCTAAACCTAAACCTAAACTAAAAAATAAAACCTAAAAATAAACCTAAAATAAAATCCTAAAACCTAAACCTAAAAAAATAGAATAGAAATTGAAACCTAAGCCTAAAAATATAAAATAAAACCTAAACTTAAAAAAATAAAATAAAATAAAACTAAACTAAAATAAATAAACCTAAAATAAATAAACTAAACAAAATAAAAATAAAAATAAAAATAAAATAGACTAAAATAAATAAAAAATAAACTAAATAAACTTAAACCTATGGTTTAAGAAAAGAACAATAAAACTCAATAAACCCTAAACTGAACCTAAACCTTAAAACCTTAAACCCTAAATCCTAAACCCTAAAAACCTAAACCTAAACCCTAAAACCTAAACTTATAACCCTAGAACCTCAACCCTAAACTACCCTAAACACTAAATCTAAACCTAAAACTATAAACTTAAACCTAACCTAACCTATAAACTTTAAACCTTAAACCTAAACTAACCTTAAACCTAAACCCTAATCCCTAAAACCTAAACCCTAAACTATAAACCCTAAAACCCTAAACTTAAACCTAAAACCCTAAACCCTAAACTCAACTTAAACTTAAACCCTAAACCTAAATAAACTTAAACCCTAAACAACCCTAAATACTAAAACCCTAAATTCTAAACTCTAAACCCAAACTCTAAATCATAAACCCTAAACCCTAAACACTAAGTCCTAAAACCCTAAATCTTAAACACTAAACCTTAAACTAACCCTAAACCCTAAGCTAACCCTAAATCCCTAAACCCTAAATCTTAAACACTAAGACTTAAACCATAAACCCTAAACCTTAAACCCTAACTCTAAATGTTGAACCCAAAAATTGTAAACCCTAAAACCTAAAACCCAAAACCCTAAATCATAAACACTAAACCATAAACCATAAACCCTAACCCAAAACCTTAAACCATAAACATAAACCTCAAGTTACTAAATAAATACAAAAATAAACCTAAACCCTAAAAGCTAATAAACCTAAACTGAAACCTAAACCCTCAGAATGGGCAAAACCTTGATGGCAGGAACATCACCATCAACCAGGCTCAGTATAAATCTAGCGTTGGAGGCAAAGGCGAAGGCGGCGGTTATCATTGTGGTGGTGGAGGATCTGGATGTGCTGGTGGACATGAAGGTGGCGGTCATGGAGGCAGGAGGAGCGATGGAGGTTACATTCATGGTGGTGGAGGGAGAGATTAGAGACTTTGATGGTGGATCCTCAGCCGAGAGATGGGGTGGTGGATGGGAATTGGAAAACTAAAGAATGGCCAATCTAATCACGCCAGGAACTGTCTTCTACAAGAGATGATTCTAGTTATCTAGAGTTTTTATATGCTCTATGTTCATTTTTATTTATGTCATCGCTTGTGTCTTAAAAAGCTTGGTGTGTTACTTGGTTGATGAAATCGAAAAGAAGAAATGTTGAATCTGAATTTGTTCTCCATTAAAAAAAATTATAAACCCTAATTCTTAAACCAAAACATAAACCCTTAACATAAAACCTAAACCCTAAACCCTAAACCATAAACCCTAAACCCTAAACCCTAAATGAAAACATAAACCCTAACCCTAAAACCTAAATGCTAAACCCAAAATGCTAAAAATCCTAAACCCTAAACCCTAAAAAAAATCCCTAAACCTTAAAACTTAATGCCTAAAACCCTAAATCCAAAAACTTACAACCCTAAACTATAAACCCTAAACCCAAACCCTAAACCCTAAACCCAAAACCCAAAACCATAAAGCATAAAAACTTGAAAACCTAAACCTAAACCAAATAAAACCTAAAAATAAAATAAATACAAAAACCCAAACTTAAATAAAATTAAAAAATAAAATAAAAACCTAAACTAAAACCTAAACTTAAACCTAAACTTAAACCTAAACTTAATCTTAAAAATTAAATATAATAAAAAATAAAAACTAAACTAAAATAAAATAAATAAAAACCTAAACTAAACTAAAAAAAAAACCAAAATAAAATAAAAACTAATCCTAAAATAAAAAAATATATAGTTAAAAATAATATAAAAACCTAAACCTAAACCTAAACCAAAAGGATAAACTAAAATAAAAAACCTAAACAAAAATAAGTAAACCTAAAATAAATAAACTAAACTAAATAAAAATAAAAATAAACCAAAATAAAATGAAAATAAACTACGTAAACTAAATAAACGTAAACCTACCAATTTACTTAATTCAAAAAAACCCTTAAACCCTAAACCTTAAACTCTAAACCTACAACCATAAACCCTAAACCCTAATCCCTAAAATCTACAATCCTAAACCCTAAACCCTAAACCCAAACCCTAAACCTAAACCCTAAACCCTAAACCCTAAACCCTAAACCCTAAAAAACCTAAAAACCTAAACCTAAAAAATAAAATAAATAAACCTAAAATAAAATAAAAAATCTTAAACCTAAATAAAAAAATAAAAAAATAACCTAAATTAAGCCTAAACCTAAACCTAAACCTAAAAAAATAAAATAAAATAAACAAACTAAAACTAAAATAAAATAAAAAAAAACCCAAACTAAACTAAAAAATAATAAACCCAAAAAAAATAAAACCTAAATAAAATAAAACTAAAAAAATAAAATAAAATAAAATAAAATAAAAACTATAAAAAAACCTAAACCTAAAATAAACCTAAAAATAAATATAAAATAAAACTTAAACCCTAAACTAAAAAAAAATCTAAACTTAAATGAAAAGAAACTAAACTAAAATAAATAAAACCTAACCCTAAACCTAAAATAAACTAAACCTAAACCCTAAACTAAATAAAATAAAATAAACTAAAAATAAACCTAAACCTAAACTAAAAATTAAATCTAAAAATAAACCTAAAATAAAAACATAGAACCTAAACCAAAAAATAAAATAAAATAAAAACCTAAAACTTAAACCTAAAACTAAAAAATAAAACCTAAACCTAAAAAATTAAAATTAAATAAAACTAAACTAAAAAAATAAACATAAACCTAAACCTAAACCTAAAAAATAAACAAAAATAAAATACCTAAAATAAAATAAATAAACCTAAAATAAATAAACTAAACTAAATAAAAGCTAAAAATAAACCTAAATAAATATTAAAATTAAAATAAATTAAAATAAATAAAAAATCAACTAAATAAACTAAATAAACCTAAACCTACCAGTTTACTTAATTTATTTTTAAAAAAAACCCTAAACCTAAAGTAAACCTTAAACCCTAAGCCCTAAACTATAAAGAAATTCTAAACCTTAAATCTTAAATCCTAATACCCTAAACCCTAAACCCTAAAACCTAAATGTAAAAAATCCATAAACCCTAAACTAACCTAAACCCTAAACCTTAAGCTAACCCTAAGTCTTAAACCCCCTACAACTCTAAACCCTAAACCCTATAACCCTAAGCCGTTAACCCAAACCCTAAACCCTAAACCATAAACCCTAAAGTTATTTTCACTTTTTGACCTGAGTTGGGCTATGTTTTTTACCTCTAGTTTTGGGTTTGTTTGGTTGCTACTGGTTCTGTCTTCCAGGGTTGGTTTGGTTTTATTTGGTGGTTGTGTCTCTGCCTTGTTACTCTGGTTGCTCGTGGATGAGATGGTTTTTGTTCTAACTTTATTCTATTTTTTGCACTAGTTGGCTTGTTGGCTCTTCTCTTGAACTTGAATTACATTTTGCTAGTTTTTCATGGTTGGATGGGTGGCCTTCCTAGTGGGAACTGCTAGCTGTCCTTTTGAACCTTTTTGTAGAATTTGGCTACTTTTTTTTCCCGCCTCTTATTGTTTATTACTGGATCTTTCTTTTGCCTTGGTTTTGCATTTGGTAATTCTCCTGAGGTTAGCCTCTACTGGGTGCATTGTTTGAAGCAAATTTTGTGTTATTATTATACTTCTTGTCGGGTTAGTCTTTGTGGGGAAGTTTGATTTTGTGGCAAGTCCTGGCTAGCTACTATTGTTGCATTTCTATGGTTGATGTGCTTCTTTTGGACCTCCATTGTATGCTGCTTTGTTAGTTTTATGCTTTTTTTTGGCTGCTAGGGATGCTTCCTTTATTGGTTACTTATTATGGGCTATTCTCTAGTGGTTGCCTTATGGCTGATTTATGTAGTTGGTTTAGTTGGAGGACTTATAGTTGTCCTTGGAATCTTGGTTGGTTGATTTTTTTTCCTTATTGATCTTTTCCTTATTCTTGGACAATTTGCTGGAGCCTTTCATTTTGTCGATCGAACCTTTGTTGATCTTTTTAGATTGGACTTTTGGGTTTTTGGTAGTTGGTGGCTTCCTTTGGCCCCCTTTTGTGTGATTGTTTTGTCTTCTATTGATTTGCATTTGCTGCAACTTATGTTTCCTTTAGTTGATGGTTTCATTTTTTGAGCTGTTTAGTCATTTGTGGTTGCTCACCATAGTTTGTCTTGGAGAGTGCTACTTGTTGGGACTTTGGCTTGAGGGATCCTATCTTGGTTTTCTTGGCTATTTCTATAATTGGTTTTCTCACGGTTCTAGGTTTTCCATGGTTTGAGCTTGGATGGGTATTTGGATAATGGTTGTTGGTGTTTTGACTTTGTTCTAGCCTCTCTAGGTTATTATGATTAGTCCTTGTGGTTTTGTGGTTTTCGCTGTTGCAAGTCGGTTGCTCTTTGTTAAATGATGTATGATCTGGAACTCTATGGCCTGTTGGCCTTAGATGTTTGCTTGTATCAAGTATATTGGCTATAATGGCCTTGATGTTACTCACATCTTCTATGTGGTTGGTAGCATTACATATGATTGTAACCCTTCTTAAAGTTTGATGCTCATATGTATTGTTTCCCTTTGAGATGATACTAACCGAGCGAGCATTCTCTTCTCGCTCTCGCTTTTCCTCTCTTTATCCTTATCCTTTAGTTGTGACTTTGCCATTGTAGTGTGCGTGATTACTTTTGGTTGGAACATTACAGAGGGAATGGTTGTTACTCACCAACCCAAGTGTGTTGTGGATCTTGCTTATCTTGCTTTCTCAAAGAAATCATGAACTATTGTTGACTCATTCTTTTATTTATTTTCTAGATTTATTTTAATCTATGACTTTTCTCATGTTTTTTTAGCTATAGTTTTTGCTCTTTTATTTTGTTTTCTTTTTCTAATGTACTTTGATGGGAGTTTAGCTCTTTAGTTTTTAGCTTTTAGGTTTCTTGTAGCTCTGAGAGGAGTAGAATTTTAGAGCTTTATTGCTTTTAAGGACATTGTATTTTTTTCCTTCTATGGTAATAAAATTCCAACTTCCCCTCCTCCCCACAAAAAATACCCTAAACTCTAAATCCTAAACCCTAAACCCTAAACCCTAAACATCCCTAAACCCTAAAACCCTAAATGCCAAACCCAAACCCTAAACCCTAAACCCTAAAACCTTAAACTCTAAACCTTAAACCCTACACCCTATAAACCCTAAAGCCTAAAGCATAAACACTAAATCCTAAACCCTAACCGTAAACCCAAAAGTGTAAAAGCATAAAATATAAAACCCTATACCCTAAACCCTAAACCCTGAACCCCAAACCATAAACATAACCCTAAAGTAATTAAATAAATTAAAAATAAACCTAAACCCTAATACCTAATAAACCTAAACATAAACCTAAACCCTAAGAATAGAAAGAACCTTGATGACAAGAACATCACGGTCAACTAGGCTAAGTTTGATTTGGTGATGGAGATGAAGGCGAAGGTGGCTATTATCACAGTGGTGGTGGGGGATCTGGAGGTGCTGGTGGATATGGAGGTGGTGGTCAGAACAGTGGTACTTATGGAGGTGGGAGGACCGATGGAGCTTACATCCATCATGGTAGTGGAGGGAGAGATCGAGGATATGATGGTGGATCCCACTACTCGAGAGGCTCGGGTGGTTCTGATGGGAATTAGAAAAATTGAAGAACGGCTAATCCGATCTGCTACTTATGGAACTGTCTTTATAGTAGAGACTATTCTAGTAATCTAGCATTTTTGATTTGCTTTATGTGTGCTCAATTTTGATCGATGTTGTCTCTTGTGTTTTAGAAAGCTTGATGTGTTACTTGGTTGATGTAATCAAAAAGAAGAAATGTAAAATCTGAATTTGTTCTCTGTTAAAAAAAAACCAAAAATCATAAACCCTAAATTAAAACCTAAACCTTAAGCCTAAAACCTAAACCCTAAACCCTAAATCCTAAACAATAAACCCAAAAACCTAAACTCTAAACCATAAATCATAAAACCTAAACCCTAAACCCAAAACCCTTAAACCTAAACTCTAAACCATAAACCCTAAACCCTAAACCCTAAAAAGTTAAAAACCTAAACCTAAACTAAATAAAACCTAAAAGTAAAATAAATAAACTAACCTAAACCAAAATAAAATAAATAAAATGAAATAAAATAAATACCTAAACTAAAACCTAAACTAGAACTAAAACATAAACCTAAACCTTAAAATAAAATAAAATAAAACTAAACTAAAATGAAATAAATAAAAATTTAAACTAAACTAAAAAATAAAAGACCAAATTAAAATAAAAACTGAACCTAAAATAAAAAGAAAATAAAATAAAAGCTAAATAAAAACCTAAACCTAAAAAATAAACCAAAAAATAAGTAATAAATAAAACCTAAACCCTAAACTAAAAAAAAACTTAAACTTAAAATAAAAATAAAATAAACCTAAACCTAGACTAAAATAAAGTAAGATAAAATAAATTAAAACTAAACCTAAACCTAAAATAAACTAACCCTAAACCTAAACCTAAACAAAATAAAATAAAATAAGCTAAAAATAAACCTAAACCTAAACTAAAAAAATAAAACCTTAAAATAAACCTAAAATAAATACCTAAAACCCAAACCTAGAAAAATAAAATAAAAACCTAAACCTAAACCTAAAAAGAGAAAATAAAACCTAAACCTAGAAAATAAAATAGAAATAAAAGTAAACTAAAACTTAAACCTAAACCTAATAAATAAACTAAAAAAAAACTTAAACTAAAATAAATAAACCTAAAATAAATAAACTAAACTAAGTAAAAAATAAAAATAAACCTAAATAAAAAAAAATTAAACAAACTAAAAAAACATAAACTAAATAAACCTAAACTTAAGAGTTTACTTAATTTTAAAAAAATAAAAAATAAATAAAAAATAAAAATAAATAAAAAAACCCTAAACCTAAACCTAAACCATAAAACTAACCCTAAACCCTAAACCCTAAATTATAAAACCCTAAACCCTAAACCATAAACCCTAAACCCTAAATCGTAAAACCTACAACCCTAAACCCTAAACCCTAAACCCTAAACCCCAAACCATAAACCCTAAAAACCTAGAAATGTAAACCTAAACTAAATAAAACCTAAAAATAAAATAAATAAAAAAACTTAAACCTAAATAAAATAAAAAATAAAATAAAATAAAAACCTAAACTAAAACTTAAACCTAAACCTGAACATAAAAATAAAAAAAAAAAAAAAACTAAACTAAAATAAATTAAAATCTAAAGTAAACTAAAAAAATAAAATAAACCTGAAAATAAAAAGCCAAAATAAAATAAAAAATAAAAGGTAAAATAAAAGTAAAATAAAAATAAAATAAACATAAAATAAAATTAAATAAAAACCTAAACCAAAAAATAAACCTAAAATAATTAAAAATAAAACCTAAACCCTAAACTAAAAAAGAAATCTAAACTTAAAATTAAAAAATTAATAAGCCTAAACCTAAGCTAAACTAAATAAAACATACACCTCAACCTAAAATAAACAAAACCTAAACCCTAAACTAAATAAAATTAAATAAACTAAAAATAAACCTAAACAAAACTAGAAAATAAAACCAAAATAAAACCTAAAACTTAAACCTAAAAAAAAAATAAAATAAAAACCTAAACCTAAACCTAAAAATAAAAAATAAAACCTAAACCTAAAAAAAATAAAATAAAATAAAACTAAACTAAAAAGTAAACATAGACCTAAACCTAAACTCAAAAAATAAACTAAAATAAAAAAACCTAAACTAAAATAAATAAATTAAACTAAATAAAAAAATCCTAAATAAAAATAAAAATTAAAATAAACTAAAATAAATAAATTAAACTAAAAAAATTAAGTAAACCTAAACCTTCGAGTTTACTTAATTTAAAAAAAAACACCTAAACTTAAATAAAACCGTATACCCTAAACCCTAAACCCTAAACCGTAAACTCTAAACCCTAAAATACCCTAAACCCTAAAAAACTATAAACCTTAAACTAACCTAAACCTTAAACCCTAAACTCTAAACTAACCCTAAACCAAAAACCCAAAACCCTACAACCCTAAACCCTAAACCTTAAACACTAAACCCTAAATTATAAACCCTAACCCTAAACCCTAAACCTTAAACCCTAAACCCTAAACCCTAAACTTATTTTCACTTTTGGGCCTGAGTTAGGTTACATTTTTGACTTCTAGCTTTTGGTTTTGGTGGTTGCCCGTTGTTCTGTCTTTCAGCCTAGGTTGGTTTTTTTTGGCCCACGCCTTCTCACTTATTATTTGTTGTCGGATGAGATGTTTTACCCCTTTATTTTATTTTCTGTATTTGTTGGTTTGTTGGCTCTCTTCTTGAACTAGAATTACTTTTTGTTAGTTGATGGTTTCATTTTTGAGTTGTTTAGTCATTTATGGTTGTTCACCCTTGTATCAGGTATGCTGGCTATGATGGCTTTGATGCTACTCACCTCTTCTCTCTGGTTGGTATCATTATGAAGTTTGGATGCTCATATATATTATTGTCCCTTGAGATGATCCTAACTGAGCCTGAGCCTACTTTCTTTTCTCTCCTTTTCCTCTTTATTCTTATCCTTTTAGCTATGACTTTGCCTTTGTAGTGTTTTTGTGATTTCTTTAAAGTTGGAACATTACAAGGGGAATGGCATTACTCAATGCCAAGCATTGTTGTTGTGGATCTTGCTTATCTTGCTTTCTCAAAGGAATCATGAACTATTGCTGACTCAACCTTTTACTGATTTCAAGATTTGTTTTAGTCTTACTCTGTGTCATTTTCTATTATGCTTTTTAGCTATTCTACTTTATGTCGTGTTTTCTTTTCTTTTCTAATGTACTTAGATGGGAGTCTAGCTCTTCAGGTTTCTTGTAGCTCTAAGAATAGTAGAATTTTAGAGCTTTACCCCTTTTAAGGACATAATATCTCTTCATTTTATGCTAATAAAATTCTATCTTTCCAAAAAAAAAAATCTAAACCGTAAACCCTAAACCCTAAGCCCTAAACCCTAATCCTAAACCATAAACCCTAAACTCCAAACCCTAAACCTAAATCTAAAGTAGCTAAACAAGCTAAAAAATAAGCCTAAAACCTTATAACCTAATAAACCAAAACCTAAACCTAAACCCTAAGAATGGGCAGAACCTTGACGATAGGAACATCACAACCGTGCTGCCTAGATCCGTGGATGAGGCGGCTGAAGTTATCACAAAGTGGTGGGGGGATCAGAGGGTGGATATGGGGGGGTGGTGGTTATTGAGGTGGGATGAGCGACATAGGTTACATCCTTGGTTGTGGCAGTGCAAGAGATCGAGGATATGATAGTTGATCTTGCAACTCGAGCGGATGGGTTGGTTCTGATGGGAACTGGAGAAACTAAAAATGATCCAATCTGCTACTTATGGAACTGTGTCTTTATAAGAGAGACGCTTCTAATTATCTAGGGTTTTTGATTTACTCTATGCGTGCTCATTTTTATCAATGTTGTCGCCTGTGTCTTAGAAAACTTGATGTGTTACTTGGTTGATGAAATCAAAAAGAAGAAATGATGAATCTAAATTTACTCTCTGTTAAAAAGAAATAAACTAAAACCCTAAATCCTAAACTAAAACCTGAACCCTAAACCTAAAACCTAAACCCTAAACCCTAAACCATAAACCCTAAAACCCTAAACCCTAAACCCTAAAATCCTAAATCCTAAGTCCTAAACCCCAAAACCTAAACCCTAAACCCTAATCCCTAAAACCCTAAACCATAAACCGTAAACCCTAAACCCTAAACCCCAAACCCTAAACAAACCCTAAACCCTAAAAAGCTTAAAACATAAACCTAAACTAAATAAAACCTAAAAATAAAATAAATAAGAAAACATAAAATAAAATAAAATAAAATAAATACCTAAACCTAAAAGAGATGCAAATCAAAAATAAAAATTAAACTAAACTAAAATAAATAAATACTTAGACTAAACTAAAAAAAATAAAAAACCTAAATCAAATAAAAACCTAAAATAAAACAAACTAAAACTAAATAAAACTAAACTTAAAAAATAAATCTAAAACAAAACCTAAAAAAATAAATAAAAAATAAAACCTAAATGCTAAACTAAAATAAAATCTAAACCTAAAATAAAAATAAAATAACATAAACATAAACAAAAATAAACTAAACTAAAGTAAATAAAACCTAAATCCAAACCTAAAATAAACTAAACCTAAACCTAAAACTAAATAAAATAAAATAAACTAAAAATAAACCTAAACCTAAACTAAAAAAATAATACCTTAAAATAAACCTAAATTAAAAACCTAAAACCTAAACCTAAAAAAAATAAAATAGATAACATAAACCAAAATCTAAAAGTAAAAAATAATATGGCCTTAACCTAAAAAAATAAAATAAAAATAAAACTCAACACAAAAATAAACTTAAACCAAAAAATATACTAAAATAAAAAACCTAAACTAAAATAAATAAACCTAAAATAAATAAACTAAACTAAATAAAAATAAAAATAAACCTAAATAAAAATAAAAACTAAATTAAATTAAAATAAAAAATAAACTAAATGAACCTAATCCTATGAGTTTAATTAATTTAAAATAATAAAAATAAAATAAAATAAAATAAAAAAACCCTAACCATAAACCCTAAACGCTAAAACTAACCCTAAACCCTAAAATGTAAACCCTAAAATCCTAAACCCTAAACCTTAAACCCTAAAACCTAAACCCTAAACCTTAAACCCTAAACCCTAAAAACTTAAAAATCTAAACATAAACTAAATAAAACCTAAGAATAAAATAAATAAAAAACCTTAAAGCTAAAAAAAAATAAAACCCTAAACTAAAATAAAAATTCAAAATTAAAAATAAAAACCTAAACCTAAACCTAAACAAATATAATAAAAACCTAAACATAAACCTAAAAATTAAAAATAAAACCATAACCTAAAACATAAAATAAAAATAAAACTAAACAAAAAAATAAACCTAAACTTAAACCAAAAGCTAAAAAAAACTAAAATTAGAAACCTAAACTAAAATAAATAAACTAAACTAAATAAACCTAAACCTATTTTTTTACTTAATTAAAAAAAAAACCCTAACCCTAAACCCTGTTGGTTATTCTTTTGCCTTGATTTTGTGTTTGGTTATCTCTCTGATTTAGCCTATTGGTGTTGCGATATTTTGGGTTGTTATTATGCTTCCTGTTGGGTTAGTCTCTGTTGATGGGAAAGTTTTGCTTTTCGGCTGCTTTTGCTATTGTTGCCTTTCTCTGGTGGCTATGTTTCTTTTGGACCACTGTTGTGTGTTGCTCTGTTGGTTTTCTACATTTCCTTAGCTGATGGGAATGCTTCCTTTGTTGGTTACTTATGATGGGTTATTCTCTGGTGGTTACCTTATGGTTGTTTTACTTAGCTGGTTTGGTTGGAGGAGTTTTCGTTGTCCTTGGAATCTTGGTTGGTTGATTTTTTTTCCTTGTTGGTCTTTTCCTTCTTCTTGGAAAATTTGTTGAAGCCTTTTGTTGTGCTTGTCGAACCTTTGTTGATCCTTTTGGATTGAACTTTTTAATTTCTGGTGGTTGGTGGCTGTCTTTAGCCCCCTTTTGTGTAAATGTTTTATCTTCTAGTGATTTGGACTGGCTGCAGCTTATGTTTCCTTCAATTGATGGTTTCATTTCTAAGTTGTTTAGTCATTTGTGGTTGCTCACCATAGTTTGACTTGGTGACTGCTACTTGCTGGGACATTGGCTTGAGGGCTCTTATCTTGGTTTTGTTCGTTGTTTTTCTATTAATTGGCATTGGTCTGGTGCTTGCTGATGGCTGGTTTTGGTTTTCCTTGGTGGTTTGACTACTAGCTGGTTGCTGGCCAGTTGCTCTTTGTTAATGGTGTAAGATCTGCAACTTTGCGGACTATTGGCCTTGTAAGTTTGCTTGTATCAGATATGCTCGTTATGATGGGTTTGATGTTACAAACCTCTTCTCTCTGGTTGGTAGCATTACATATGATTGTAACCCTTCTTCATGAAGTTTGGATGCTCATATGTATTGTTGCCCCTTGAGATGACCCTAACTGAGCCTAAGCCTTCTCGTTCTCAGCTCTCTCTCCTTTTCCTCTCTTTATTCTTATTCTTTTTAGCTATGCCTTTTGCCTTTGAAGTGTTTTGCAGATTTCTTTTACAAGTTGGAACTTTACAAAGGGAATGTTTGTTACTCAGTCAAGCCAAGCGTTGTTGTTGTGGATCTTGCTTATCTTCCTTTCTCAAAGGAATCATGAACTACTACTGACTCATCCTTTTACTGATTTCAGGATTTATTTTAGACTTACTCTGTGTCTTTTACTCTTATGATTTTTAGTTGTTTAATTTTTTCTTTTATTTTCTTTTCTTTTTCTAATGTACATAGATGGGGGTTTGGCTCTTTAGGTTTCTTGTAGCTCTGAGAGCAGTAGAATTTTAAAGCTTTACCCCTTTTAAGGACATTGTATTTTTTCCTTTTATGTTAACAAAGTCTAACTTTCCCAAAAAAAACCCTAAACAACCCTAAACCCTAAAACTTAAACACTAAAACCTAAAACTCTAAAACCTAAACCCTAAACCCTAAACCTTAAACTCTCTTAAAAAAACCTTAAACCTAAACCTTTAACCCTAAGCCATAAACTAAAACCTAAACACTAAACCTAAAACCTAAACACTAAACCCTAAACCCTAAAAGCCTTAAACCCTAAACCCTAAACCCTAAAACCCTAAACCATAAACCATAAACCCTAAAACCTAAACCTAAATTAAAAAATAAAATAAAATAAAATAAATACCTAAACTAAAACCTAAACCTAAACCTAAAAATAAAATAAAATAAAATATGAAAACTAAACGAAAATAGAATAAATAAGAACCAAAACTATACTGAAAAATTAAATAAACCTAAAAATAAAAAACCTAAATAAAATAAAAACTAAACCTAAAATAAAAATAAAATAAACATAAGATAAAATAAAATATAAATTAAATAAAAACTTAAACCTAAAAAATAAACCTCAAAATAAATAAAAAATAACACCTAAACCCTAAACTAAAAAAAAAACCCAAACCTAAAATAAAAATAAAATAAACCAAATAAAATAAACCTAAACATAAACTAAAAGAAGCTAAACTAAAATAAATAAAACCTAAACCTAAACCTAAACCTATGTTAAAGAAAATAAAAAAACAAAAAATAAACCTAAGCCTAAACTAAAAAAAATGTAAAAATAAACCTAAAATAACTAAACACAACCTAAAAAAATAAAGTAAAAATAAACCTAAACCTAATAATTAAAAATAAAACCTACATCTAAAAAATAAAGTAAAAATAAAACTAAACTAAAAAATAAACCTAATCCTAAGCCTAAACTTATAAAATAAGCTAAAATTAAAAAAACCTAAACTAAAATAGATAAACTAAACTAAAAAAATAAAAATAAACCTAAATAAAAATTAAAAATAAAATAAACTAAAATAAAAAATAAACTAAATAAATAAAATACCTGGGTTTATTACTATAAACAAAACCCTAAACCCTAAACCCTAAATATAAACCCACTAAACTAAACTAAACTCTAAACCCTAAACCCTACCTAAACCCTAAACCCTCACCTCTAAACCTACCCCACTCAACCTGCACACTAAACCACATTAAACCTTACCACAAATCTAAACTTAAACTATAAACTCCCTAAATCTTAAACTATCCAAACCTTAAACCCTCCACTAAATTATCTCTAAATCTCCCTAAACTAAACCTCCTTCTTAAACCCTACCAACTAAACCTAAACCTAAACCCTCCATCTCTAAATCATAACATTAACCCTACACCCTAAACCCTAAACCACTTTTACCACTCTAAACTCAAACCCAGCCTCAACTAAACTAAAACTAAATCCTAATCCTAACCCTAAACCCTAAACCCAAAAGCATAAAATCTAAAACTAAACTAAACTAAACCCTAAAGCTAAATCCAAACCTAAATCCTTTCCTAAACCCTCCAAGTAACTAATTAAAAAATAAACCTAAACCCTAAACTTAATAAACATAAACCTAAACCTAAGAGTGGACCTGATGGTGGGAACATCACCGTCAGGGCTAAATCTGTGGTGGAAGGCAGCAGGCGATAGTTATTGTAGTGGTGGTGGTGGGGATCTAGGGGTGATATGGATGGAGGTGGGTTGGAGTAGTGGTGGTTATGGAGGGAGAGGGCGATGGAGGTTACAACCATGGTGGTGGCAGAGGGAGAGATCGGGATATGATGGTGGATCCCGCTCGAGAGGCCGGGGTGGTTGGAGGCGAGAAACTAAATTCGATTGATCTTCTACTTATGGAACTATGTCTTCATAGTAGAGACATTCTGTTACCTAGGGTTTTAATTTGCTCTATGCGTGCTCATTTTTTACCAATGTTGTCACTTGTGTCTTAGAAAAGTTGGTGTGTTACTTGGTTGATGAATTCAAAAAGAAGAAATGTCAAATCTAAATTTATTCTCTATTAAAAACAAAACTAAAAAAAACCTAAACCCTAAACCTAAAACCTAAACCTAAACTAAACTAAACCTAATACCTAATCCCTAAAACCCTAAACCCTAAACCCTAAACCCTAAACTAAACATTAAACCCAAAATCCTAAATGCAAACCCCCCAAACCTAAATCACCCAAAACCATAACCAAACTAAGCAGACCAAAACTAAAGAGAACCTAAAAATAAAATAAATAAATAAACCTAAACCAAAATAATATTAAATAAAAACCTAAATTTAAACCTAGAAGATAAAATAAAATGTAAAAACTAAACTATAATAAATTAAATAAAAACCTAAACTAAACTAATAAATAAAAAACCTAAATAAAATAAAAACTAAACCTAAAATAAAAATAAAATAAACCTAATATAAAAACTAAGTAAAACCTAAAAAAATAAACCTAAAAATAAATAAAAATAAAACATAAACCCTAAACTAAAAAAAACTAAACCTAAAATAAGAATAAAATAAACTTAAACCTAAACTATCATAAACAAAACTAAAATAAATAAAACCTAAAATAATCTAAACCTAAACCTAAACTAAATAAAATAAACTAAAAATAAACTTAAACCTAAATTAAAAAATAAAGCCTACAAATAAACTTAATATTAAAATTTAAACCCTAAACCTTAAAAAATAAAATAAAAACCTAAACCTAAATCTAAAAATAAAAATAAAACATAAACCTAAAAATAAAATAAAATAAAACTAAACTAAAATAAACCTAAACTTAAACCTAAATTTTAAAATAAACTAAAATAAAAAACCTAAACTAAAATAAATAAACCTAACATAAATAAACTAAACTAAATAAAAATAAAATAAGCCTAAATAAAAAATATAAAATAAACAAAAATAAATATAAATAAAATAAATAAATCTAAACCTACTAGTTTACTTAATTAAAAAAAATAAAAAAAATAAAAAAATTAAAATTAAAATTAAAAAAAATCTTGAACCCTAAAACCATAAACTCTAAATCGTAACCCTAAACCTGAAAATAAAAAAAATAAAAATAAAAATTAAACTGAAATAGAATAAATAAAAACCTAAACTAAATTTAAAAAATAAAATAAACCTAAAAAACCTAAATAAAATAAAACTATATGTAAAATAAAAATAAAATGAACCTAAAATAAAATAAAATAAAATAAAATAAAATAAAAACTAAGTAAAAACCTAAACCTGAAAAACAAACCTAAAAATAAAACCTGAAAATAAATAAAAAATAAAACCTAAACATAGAATAATAAAATAAATCTAAACCTAAACTAAAATAAATAAAACTTAAACCTTAACCTAAAATAAACTAAACCTAAAGCCTAAACTAAATAAAATAAAATAAACTAAAACTAAACTTAAACCTAAACTAAGAAATAAAACCTAAAAATAAACATAAAATAAAATTCTAAAACCTAAACCAAAATCCTATACCTAAAAAAAAAAAACCTTAACCTAAACCTTTTAAAAAAACCTAAACCAAAAAAATTAAATAAAAATAAATCTAAGCTAAAAAAACATAAACCTAAACCAAAAGCTAGAAAATAAAATAAAATAAATAAACATAAAATAAATAAGCTAAACTAAATAAAAAAAATAAACCTAAATAAAAAAATTAAATGAACTAAAATAAATTAAAAATAAACTAAATAAACCTAAACTTACCCGTTTACTTATTTTAAAACCTAAACCTAAAATAAACCTTAAATCCTAAACTGTAAAAAACCCTAAACCTTAAACCCTAAACCCTAAACCTAAACCTAAACCTTATATCCACCACAACCCTAACCACCCCTAAACCCTAAACCTAAACCTCCCTAAACCATAAACCCTATAACCATAAACCCTAAACCCACTCCCAAAACCACCACACTAAACTACCTAAACCAAAAAAAAAACCTAAACACTAAACTAAATCCTAAACCCTAAACTAAACCCTAAATCTAGCCAACTGGTTTTGTTTTGATCACTTGCTTTTGGGTTGGCCTGGTGTTTACTACGTGGTGGTTCCTATCTTTTCAGCCTAGGTTGGCTTGGTTTTTTTAGCCTCGTGGCTTCTATCTTTTCTACCTTGTTACTCTGGTTGCTTGTTAATGAGATGGTTTATGCTCTAGCTTTATTCTATTTTCTACGCTAGATGGTTTATTGGCTCTCCTATTGAACTTGAATTACTTTTTGCTAGTTTTTCATGGTTAGATGGGTGGCCTTCCTAGTGGGAACTATTATTGGTTGTTCCCTTTGTGGGCCTTCTTTTGCAAAATTTTCTTGCTACTTTTTTGGGGGTTTCCTCGTAGTTCCTTGTTGTTTGTTATTGGATCCTTCTTTTGCCTTGGTTTGGTATTTGATTATTCTCCTAGGATTAGCATTTGCTGGGTACATTGTTTGTAGCACATTTGATGTTATTATTATGCTTTTTGTTAGCTTAGTATTTATTATTGGGGAAGTTTGGTTTTTTGGCTAGTCCTGGCTAGCTGCTATTATTTCCTTTCTATGGTGGTTGTGCATCTTTTGGACCTCATGTTGTGTGGTGCTTTGTTGGTTTTTTTGCTTTTCCTAGTCTGCTGGGGATGCTTCTTTTATTGGTTACTTATGATGGGCTATTCTCTGGTGGCTGCCTAATGGCTATTTTACTAAGTTGGTTTGGATGGAGGACTTTTAGTTGTCCTTAGAATCTTGGTTGGTTAATTTTTTACTTTTTTGTTGGTTGTTTCTCTATTAATTTACCATGTGTCTAGGGCTTGCTGATGGCTAGTTCTAGTTTTCCTAGTATTTGGATAATGGTTATTGTTGGTGTTCTGATTTTGTTATAGCCTCTCTCTAGATTATTGTGATTAGTCTGCTGTGGTTTTTGTTTGGTGGTTTTCCTGTTAGCTAGTTGCTAGTCAGTTGCTCTTTATTTAACAGTGTAGGATCAGGAACTTTATGGACTATTGGCCATGGATGTTTGCTTGTATCAAGTATACTGGCTATGATGGCTTTGATGCTACTCACCTCTTCTCTTTGGTTGGTAGCATTACATATGATTGTAACGGGCTTATGAAGTTTGATTCTCATATGTATTGCCCTTGAGATGATCCTAACTCCAGCCCGAGCCTACTATTTCGCCTCTCTCCCCTTCCTTTATATTTATCCTTTAGCTATGACTTTGCCTTTTAGTGTTTTGTAGATTTTTTTATAGGAACTTGTAGTGGAATGGTCTTTACTACCAACCCAAGTGTTTTGTCAATCTTGCTTATCTTGCTTTCTCAAAGGAATCATGAACCGCTTCGACTCATCCTTTTACTATTTTCAGATTTATTTTAGTCTTACTTTATGTATTTTTCTTATGCTATTTAGTGTTTGTTTGCTTTTGGTTTTCTTTTACTCTTTATAATGTACTTAGATAGGGTTTAGCTCTTTTTTGTTGCTCTGAAAGATAATTTTAGAGCTTCATCCCTTTTAAGGACATTATATCTTTTCCATTTATGATAATAAAATTCTAACTTTCCCAAAAAATGAATCCTAAACCATAAACAACCCTAAACCCTAAAACCTAAACCCTAAATCCAAAACCCAAACCCTAAACCCTAAACCCTAAACCCCAAACCCTAAACTCTAAACCCTAAACTAACCCTAAACCTAAAAGCGTAAACCCTAAACCCTAAAAGCTAAAAGCCTAAACCTAAACAAAATAAAACTTAAAAATAAAATAAATAAATAAAAACTAAACCAAAATAAAATAATAATTAAAATAAAATAAAACTTAAACCTAAACCTAAACTTAAACTTAAAAAAATAAGAAATAAACTAAAATAAAATAAATATGCACAAAAACTAAACTTAAAAATAAAAAACATTAATAAACTAAAAACTAAACCTAAACTAAAAATAAAATAAACCTAAAAAAAAATAAAATAAAAACTAAATAAATACTTAACCTAAAAAATAAACCCAAAACCTAAAAATAAAAACCTAAACCTAAACCATAAACCCTAAAAAAAGCCATAACCTTAAACCCTAAACCTACAACCCTAAACCCTAAACTCTAAACCATAAACCCTAAACCCTAAACCATAAACCCTAAACCCTAAACCTAAACCCTAAACCTAAACCTAAGCCCTAAACCCTAAACCCTAAACTCTATTAAAATAAAAAAACCTTAAACTCAAAACTTTAAACCCTAAGCCCTAAACCTTAAACTAAAACCTAAACCCAAAATGCCAACCCTAAACCCTAAACACTAAACCCTAAACCCTAAACCCTAAACCCTAAAACCTTAAACCATAAACCCTAAACCCTAAACCTAAAAACCTAAGCCTAAATAAAAATAAAATAAAATAAAAGCCTAAACTAAAACTTAAACCTAAACATACAAATAAAATAAAATAACAAATAAAACTAAACTAAAATAAAATAAATAAAAACCTAAACTAAACTAAGAAAATAAAAGAAAACTAAAAGTAAAAAAACATAAATAAAATAAAAACTAAACCTAAAATAAAAATAAAAAAAAACCTAAGATAAAATAAAATGAAAACTAAATAAAAATTTAAACCTAAAAAATAAACCTAAAAATAAATAAAAAATAACACCTAAACCCTAAACTAAAAAAAACCTAAACCTAAAATAAAACTAAAATAAACAAAATAAAATTGATTTAAACCTAAACTAAAATAATCTAAAATAAAAAAATAAAACCTAAACCTAAACCTAAAATAAACTAAACCTAAACCTAAACTTAACTAAACTAAAAATAAACCTAAGCATAAACTAAAAAATAAAACTTAAAAACAAACATAAAATAACAACCTAAAACCTAAACCTAAAAACATAAAATAAAAACCTAAACCTAAACCTAATAATAAAAGATAAAACATAAACCTAAAAGTAATAAATAAAACTAAACTAAAAAATAAACCTAAACATATCGCCTAAACCTAAGAAATAAACTAAAATAAAAAAACCTACACTAAAATAAATAAACTAAACTAAATAAAAATAAAAATAAAAATAAAGCTAAATAAAAATAAAACAAATAAAAAAACTAAAATAAATAAAAATTAAACTAAATAAAGTAAATAAACCTAAACCTATCGGTTCACTTAATTAAAAAAGACCCTAAACCCTAAATCCTAAACCCTAATAACCCTAAACCCTAAATCTTAAACCTAAACCCTAAACTCGAAACCCTAAACCCTAAACCTACAACCATAAAACCTAAACCCCAAACCCTAAACCCTAAACCCTAAAAAACCCTAAACCTTAAGCCGTAAACCTTAAACCCTAAACCTTAAATCCTAAACTAACCCTAAATCTTAAAAACCCATAAAATTTAAACCCTAAACCCTAAACCCTCCTAAAACTTTAAACCCTAAACTGTAAACCCTAAACCCTAAACCCTAAATCATATACCCTAAATAACCCTAAACCCTAAAACCTTAAACCCTAAACTCTATACCCTAAACCCATAACCCATAAGCTTAAACCCTAAAATCTAAACCCTAAAACCCTAAACCTTAAACCCTAAATCCTAAATCCTAAAAACTCTAAACTTTAAAGACTAAACACTAAACCATAAACCATAAACCCTAAACCCTAAACCCTAAATGCATAAATCCTAAAACCCTAAACCCTAAACCCTAATCCCTAAACCCTAACCCTAAACCCCTAAACACTAAAACCCAAACCCTGAGCCTAAACTTAAAGTAACTAAATAACTTAAAATATAAACTTAATCCTTAAAACCTACTAAACCTAAACACTAAACCCAAAGCCCTAAACCTAAACCTAAAGTAACTAAATAAATATAAAAATAAACCTAAACATTATAACTTAATAAACCTAAAACTATACCTATAACCTAAGAATGGGCAGAACCTTGACCACACGAACATCACCATCAGTCTAGATATGGTGGTGGAGGTGAAGGCGGAGGCGATGATTATCACAGTGGTGGTGGGGGATCTAGAGGTGCTGGTGGATATGGTGGTGGTGGTCGGAGCAGTAGTGGTTATGGAGGCGGAAGAGTGAGAGGTTATACCGGTGGCGAGGGAGAGATCGGAATATGATAGTGGATAGTCGGGTGGTTTTGATGGGAACTGAGAAATCAAGAACCAATAACTGATCCACAACTTATGGAATTGTGTCCTTATATTAAAGATGATTCTAGTTATCTAGGGTTTTTGATTTGCTCTATGCATGCTCATTTTCTATCTATATTATCACTTTTGGCTTAGAAAACTTGGTGGGTTACTTGGTTGATGAAATCGAAAAAAAGAATTATTTAATCTGAATTTGTTCTCCATTAAAAAACTAAAAACCCTAAACCCTAAACTAAAACCTAAACTAAACTAAAACCTAAACCCTAAACCCTAATCCCTAAACCCTAAACCCTAAAACCCTAAACCCTAAACCCTAAACCCTAAACCATAAAACCTAAACCTTAAATCATAAACCATAAACCCTAAACCCCAAACCCTAAACTCCAAACCCTAAACCCTAAACTTGAAACCCTTAACTAATCCTAAACCCTGAATCCTAAACCCTAAAAAGCTATAAACCTAAACCTAAATTAAATAAAACTAAAAAATAAAAAAAAAAAAAAAACTTGAACCTAAATAAAATAATAAGATAAAATAAAACAAAATCTTAAACTAAAACCTAAACCCAAAAAGAAAATCAAATAAAATTTAAAAACTAAATTAAAATAAAATAAATAAAACTAAACCAAAAAAGGAAACCTCAACCTAAACCTAAACCTAAAAAATATCTAAAATACAAAACCTAAACTAAAATAAATAAACCTAAAATAAATAAACTAAACTAAATAAAAATAGAAATAAACCTAAATAAAAAAAAAAATAAAATAAACTAAAATAAGTAAAATAAAAAACTAAATAAACCTAAACCTACTTGTTTACTTAATATTAAAAAAATAAAATAAAATAAAAAATAACCTTAACCCAAAACCATAAACCTTAAAACTAACCCTAAACCCTAAACCCTAAACCCTAAAACCCTAAAAACTAAACCTTAAACCCTAAACCCTAAACCCTAAACTCAATACTCTAACCTACAATCCTACACTCTAAACCTTAAACTCTAAACCTTAAAACCTAAAACCTAAACCTATACTAAATAGAACTTAAAAATAAAATAAATAAATAAATTGAAACCTAAATAAAATAAATAAAATAAAATAAAATAAAAACATAAACTAAAATCTAAACCTAAACCTAAAGCTAAAGCTAAACCTAAACCTAAAAATATAATAAAATAAAAAATAAAAACTAAACTAAAATATTATGAATAAAAACATAAACTAAACTAAAAGATAAAATAAACCTAAAACTAAAAAACCTAAATAAAGTAAAAACTAAACTAAAATAAAAATAAAATTAACCTAAAATAAAATAAAATAAAAACTAAATAAAAACCTCAACCTAAAAAATAAACCTAAAAATAAATAAATAAAACCTAAACCCTAAACTAAAAAAAAACCTAAACCTAAAATAAATAAATAAAATAAAACTAAACCTAATGTAAAATAAACTAAACTAAAATAAATAAAATCTTAACCTAAACCTAAAATAAGCTAAACCTAAACCATAAACGAAATAAAATAAAATAAACTAAAATAACCAAAATTTTAAAATTAAACCAAAAAATAAATCTAAAATAAAAACCTAAAACTTAAACCTAACAAATAAAAAATAAACCATAAACCTAAAAAATAAAATAAAAATTAAACTAAGCTAAAAAATAAACATAAACATAAACCTAAACCTAAAAGATAAACTAAAAAAACTAAACTAAAATAAATAAACTAAACTAAATAAAAATAAAAATAAACCTAAATAAAATAAAATATAAAATAAACTAATATAAATAAAAAATAAATTAAATAAGCCTATAAGTTTACTTAATTTAAAAAAAACCCTAAACCCTAAACCATAAATCATAAATCCTAAACCCTAAACCCTAAGCTAACATAAACCCTAAATGCTAAAACATAAACTAACCCTAAACCCTAAACCCCCCTACAACCCTAAACCCTAAACCCTTAACCCTTAACCCTAAACCCTAAACCCTAAACCCTCAAATACCTAAATTCTAAAGCCTAAACACTAAACCCTAAACCCTAAACCCTATACCCTATACCCTAACCATAAACCCTAAACCCTAAACCCCAATCCTTAAACTTATTTTCACTTTTTGTCCTAAGCTGGGTAATGCTTTTGATCTATTGCTTTTGGGTTGGTCTGGTGGTTACTACATAGTGGTTGCTATCTTTTCATCCTTGGTTGGCTTGGTTTTTTTTTTATCCTGGTGGCTGCTATCTTCTCTCCCATACTCTAGGTGGTGGATGGTTTCGCCTGCTTTATTAAGTTTTTTGCACTACTTGGTTTATTGGCTCTTCTCTTGAACTCGGATTACTTTTTGCTAGTTTTTCATGGTTGGGTGGGTGGCCTAATGGGAACCGCTATTGGTTGTTGCCCTTATGGGCCTTCATTTCAAGAATTTTTGGCTACTTTTTTGGGGGTTGCCTCTCAATTTCTTATTGTTTACTGATGGATCCTTCTTTTGCCTTGGTTTGGTGTTTGCTTATTCTTCTAGGATTAGCCTCTACTGGGTGCATTATCTGCAGCATGTTTTATGTTGTTAATATGCTTTTTATCGGGTTAGTCTTTGTTGCTAGGGAAGTTTGGTTTTATCTAGTTCTGACTAGCTACTGTTGTTCCCTTTCTATGGTGGTTGTGCTTCTTTTAGACCTCTGTTGTGTGGTGCTTTATGGGTTTTCTACTTTTCCTTAGCTGCTAGGGATGCTTCATTTGTTGGTTACTTATGATGGGCTATTCTCTGGTGGTTTCCTTATGACTATTTTACTTTGCTTGTTTGGTTGGAGGACTTTTAGTAGTCTTTGGAATCTTGGTTGGTTGACTTTTTCTTTGTTGGTATTTTCCTTCTTCTTGGACAATTTGTTGGAGGCTTTTGAAGGAGAAATCATAAACTCTAAATCTTAAACCCTAAACCCTAAACCCTAAATCCTAAAAACATAAACCCTAAAACACTAAACCCTAAATCTTAAACCCTAAACACTAAACCCTAAACCCTAACCCTAAACTCTAAACCCTAAATCCTAAACATAAATGTAAAGTAACTAAATAAATTAAAAATAAATCAAAACCCTAAGTCCTTTTAAACCTTAACTTAAACCTAAACCTTAAGAATGTGTAGAACCTTGATTACACGAACATCACCATCAACCAGGTTCAATCTAGATCTAACGGTGGAGGTGAATGTGGAGATGATGATTATCGCAGTGGTGGTGGGGGATCTCGAGGTGTTGGTGGATATGAAGGTGGTGGTCAGAATAATGGTGATTATGAAAGCGGGAGGAGCGACAGAGGTTACAGCTGTGGTGGTGGCGGAGGGAGAGATCAGGGATATGATGGTGGATACTGCTACTGGAGAGGTCAGGGTGGTTCTGATGGGAACTGGAGAAACTAAGAACGACCAGATTCAATCGCTACTTATGGAACTATGTCTTCTGTAGAGCGGATCTAGTTATCTAGGGTTTTTGATTTGCTCTATGCATGCTCATTTTTGATCTATGTAATCGCTTGTGTCTTAGAAATCTTGGTGTGTTACTTGGTTAAGGAAATTAAAAAGAAGAAATGTTGAATCTGAATTTGTTCTCTGTTAAAAAAAAAACCCTAAACCCCAAACCCTAAACCCTAAAAATCCTAAACACCAAAGCTTAAATACTAAACCCTAGACCCTAAACCCTAAACCCTAACCCTAAAACTTTAAACCATAAACCTTAAACCCTAAACTAAACCCTAAAAACCTAAAAACCTAAACCTAAACTAAATAAAACCTAAAAATAAAATAAATAAAAAAACCTAAACCAAAATAAAATAAGAAAATAAAATAAAATATAAACATAAATTAAAACCTAAACCTAAAATAATCTTAAATAAAAAGTAAACTAAATCAAATAAAATAAACAAAAATAAAACTGAACCTAAAATAAAAATAAAATAAAATAACCTAAATAAAAAAACTAAACCTAAAATAAAAATAAAATAAATCTAAAATAAAAAAGCTAAACATAAATAAAATAAAAAACCTAAATAAAAACCTAAATAAAAATCTAAAATAAAAATCTAAAATAAAAACCTAAATAAAATAAAAACTAAACCTAAAATAAAAATAAAATAAACCAATAATAAAATAAAATAAAACTAAAAATAAAATCTAAACCTAATAAACCTAAAAAACTAAAATAAATAAAATAAAAACTAAAAAAAAACACCTAAAATAAAAAATAAAAATCCAAACCTAAACTAAAATAAATAAAACCTAAACATAAACCTAAAATAAACTAGACCTAAACCTAAACCAAAACTAAATAAAATAAAATAAACTAAAAATAAACATAAACCTAAACTAAAAAAATGAAATTTAAAAATAAATCAAAAGTAAAATAAAATCCTAAACCTAAACCTAAAAATAAAAAATAAAACTAAAACTAAAAAATAAACCTAAACCTAAACCTAAAATAAAATTAACAAACACTAAAATAAAATAAGCTAAAAATAAACCAAAACCTAAACTAAAAAATAAAATCTAAAAATAAACCTAAAATAAAAACCTAAATCCTAAACCTAAAAAAATAAAGTAAAAACCTTAACCTAAATCTAAAAATAAAAAATAAAACGTAAACCTAAAATAACATAAAAATAAGACTAAACAAAAAATAAACCTAAACCAAAACCTAAATCTAAAAAATAAACTAAAATAAAAAATCATAAACTAAAATAAATAATCTAAGCTAATTAAGAAAAATAAACCTAAATAAAAATTAAAAAATAATCTAAAATAAATAAAAATATACTAAATAAACCTAAACCTACCAGTTTACTTAATTTTAAAAAAATAAAAATAAAAAATAAAAATAATAAAAAAACCATAACCTTAAACCTAAAACTAACCCTAAACCCTAAATCCTAAAACCTTAAAAAAAATATATAGCCACAGAATAAATAACCAATAAATAGCCAACCAACGTAATAGCAAAAGGACCATAGCGACCACCATCAAACCAAGCGATGTGAGCCACTAAAACCAGAAGAAAAAGAAAAGCCACAAAGGATCAACCAAACCAAACTGTAGCAGAGCCACCAAAACCATAAAGGGAAGAAAAAGTCAGAGCCAAAACCTAAACAGTCCAACTAGCTCAAAGAAACTAAAGGGAAGCAACAAAGTAGAAAAATAAATGGCAAAAGCCATAAGAATCAAATCCCAACAATGCCAAAAGAAGCCAACCATGTGACAGAAAATCCAAATAGGCCAAAGCAATACACAAAAGTATGATACAAGGCACCAGTCACCCAAGTGCCCGGACAAAGGCCAACAAAACAACTAGGCCAAACTAGCCAAAGGAAAATCAAACAGCTAAAGAAAAAGAACAAAAAATATAAAAGAAACTAATATATGGCAGACAAGATTTATCTAAATTAGACAAACCTCTTAAATGCTTAGGAATATTATCATTGGTAAACAAAGTAAACTTTGAGAGATCGCAAACTAGCTAAAATTCAAGATTACAAGAGTTACCTTCTCTTAAAATATGTGTAATTTTAAAAGAAAGTTTAGAGATAATAGCTTTAATATTTGTAATTAAATAGAAAATCCCAGCATTACCCTTATGGCTAGAATTGATCACAACAACAACCATCTTAGCATAAGATTCCAACCAAATAGTCTGAAATTTTTCTCTAAATGAAGCTTAAGAGCATAAAAAATAGCAATCAATTCAGCAAAAATAATCAATTTAATAGAAAGCGAGTGAAAAATACCAAGATAATATTCCCATGAATGTTTCTAAAAATGCCACCACAACCTAATTTGTAATTTGCAACAGAGCCATCAGTTAATTTTAATACAACAATTAGGAGGCTTAATCCAATGAATAATTTTATATTTAGGAGACGAGTCGGAAAATTGATACCCAATTTAGAGGCAACAACCTTACACAATCTAAAATTAGTACCATTGAGAAGAATAGCCTTATGTAATGAAAAAATATTTTCTTTAGTCTTAGCAATAATCCTCTTATGGTTCATAGGCACATCACGATGTTTAGCATCATTTCTGTTAAGCCAAATAAACCAAATCAAAGTAACAACCACCACAATATTGATATCCCCTTTAACAATATTAAGAAAATAAGAATCCAGAAGTTGCATTTATGTTAAATTGCCATTAAAACAACTTAAGTTAAATAAATCCTTATACCAACCCCAAAGTTTAGAGGCAATGGCACCATTAACAAAAAAATATTAACATTCTTAATATGGAAACAACACATGCATTTGGAAGGTATATTAAAATCTTTGTCCCAAAGTAAAGAGTCAACAATAATATAATCCCTTAAAACTTTCCAAATAAAAATAGAGTAAGAAGTAGGAATAATATTATTCCAAATTTTAAAGAAAATAAGAGAAGTGGAGTTTTTAACTTTAACATAATGCCAAGTATCTTTAAAAGAAAATTCTCTATTACTAGAAATTTTAAAAAGAATTTGATCCAAAAAATTACTATCAATAAAAATATTAATGATGTTATTACTAATGAAATCAGGAATCAACTCATTTAAAAGAGAGAAATTCCATTCCCCATTATAAATAAAATGACTAACTTTCAAAGAAGAAGCACAATAGGTATAAGCAAAGAATCAATGAAAAAGTCCCCCATCTAGTTATCTTGCCAAAAGAAGGAAGACCCATTATAAATACCCCACAAAAATGAGAGGTTCCACTTTCCATTTATTATCATAGATCCATTTCAAAATAATAGAATCATAATGTGTATAATTGCAAATCAAACGATGCTTACCTTTGAAATATTTAAATTTCATGAATTTAGCCCAAAGACTTCCATTTTTCTGAAAATTCCACCAAAATTTATAAGAAAAAACATTGGTGGAGTCCATCAAATATTTACACCCAAGGACACCTTCATAAATAGTACCACACATATTGGACCAACAAGTCTAATGAAGCCTTTTGGCTGAATTCCTAGAACACCAAAAAAACTTATTAAAAAGTCTTTCAATCTGGATAAGAATAAGGGAATTAGAAACAATATTAAGAAATAGATAAAAAGGAAAGAATAAAGAGTACTTTTAATAACAATTAATCTACCACCAAATGATAAAAAATAAAATTCAATGGTAGAAATTTTATTTTGAATATTATGAATTACCTCATTAAAGAGATGGGATCTCTTATGACCATAATATAAAGGGGAGCCTAATTATTTAATAAGAATATTTTGATGAGAAAAATAAGTAATATCCATTATTTTATTAATTCTATGAATAGAGGTAGAAGTAGAAGTGATAAAATAACTTTTATGAGTACTAATCAAAAGCCCACTTTCCTTTTCAAATTTATTTAAAAAACACTTAAGCATTTGAACATAATGTAATGAGCCATTACAGAATATTATGAAATCATCAGTAAAGATTAAATGAGAGATAGCCAAACCACTAAGATTCCTGAAATACATACTAGAATTCTTCTAAAAAAAAGATTAAACTAAAAAGACAAATATTCAATCGCAATAATAAAAAGCAATGGAGAAAGAGGGTCACCTTGTGTTATACCTTGAGAGGAATTAAAGAAACCAAAGTTTTCACCATTGATAACTAATGAAAACCAAACATTTCTAATTATATTGTTAACCAAAGAAACAAAATGATAAAAAAAACAAAATAAAAATAGAATGCTATTAAGAAAATCCCAAGAAATGTTATCATAAGCTTTTATGATGTCAAGCTTAAAAGTAAATTGTCACCTCTAGTTTTAACATTCAAATCATGAATCAATTCTTGAGCACAAGAAGTTATCCAAAATAGTTCTTCCTTTCATAAAGCCAGTTTGATTAGGAGATATAATGTTAGGAAAAAAAACTTACTAAGTTTATTAGTCAAAATTTTAGAAATCAATTTATTGAAAAAAGTAGAACGACTAATAGGTCTAAAGCCATTCCAAAAGTCAGGATTTTAATTCATAGGAATATGAACAATAAAAGTGCTAGTAAAATATTTAGGAATAAAATTCCTGAAAAAAATCCTTAGTAGCATTAATAAGATTAGCTTTAATCATAAACCAAGCTGTTTAAAAGAATAAAGTAGTGTAACCATCCACCTAAGAATCAACATTCCTTACACCATTATGAATATTAAAAATTTTCTCATCGGAGTAACCAAGCACTCATTATCCTCTATAGACATAATATAATGGATGATAGATTGGATGCTCAAGTTGACAATTTTTATTTAAAAGATCTTTAAAATAATTAAGAGTAGAAGAAAATATATCCTCTTTTTTGGTAAGCCAAGCACCATCAAAGTTATTGATTTTATGAATGCAACCAAGAACTCTTCTTTTCATTATAAAAGCATAAAAATATTTAGTGTTTCTTTCCCCCTCATAAAGATGCTTAGAGGCAGCTTTTTGTCTCCAATAAGTATCCTCTATATTCTGAAACTTAATTAGATTATTTTTAGCTTTAGCAAGATTAGAACAAAAAGGAGAATCAGTAATAACAAGTTCTTCCAAATATTTCTCCTTTTGTTCCATATTCTTGATAATATCAAAAAGATTTTTAAAACATTTTCTGCTCCACCAAGTGATATTATGCTTAAGCCTTTTAAGCTTAATCCAAAACCTCATCATACCAAATGTAAAATCATCAGGAGAAAGAGGATTACACCAGTTATAAGCAATAACATCAAGAAAACTCTTTTCTTGTAGCCACATATTTTGAAAACAAAAAATTTTAATGATATTATTGTTATGAACAACATCCTTAATAGAAATCAAAAGAGGAGCATGATCCAAGAGAGTTCTACTAAGATGCTCCACCAAAGTTAATGGCCAATGGTTTAACCAATAATTATTAAATAAGGAACGATCCAATCATTGCCATAATTTATGATTATTCCAAGTAAATTGAGAACTAATGAAACCAACATCATGAAGATTACAATCCAAAATCATATTTGCAAAATATTCCATTGAATGTAAATTTGGCAAAGAACCCCCTTTCCTTTCATTCAAAGAAAGGACCATATTGAAATCCTCACCAACAATCCAAGAATCATTAACAATAGAAGAAAAACTAGATAATTGATCCCAAGGAATTATCCTCTTTAACTTGTTACAAGAAACATAAACAAAAGAGCCTAAAGCATGATAATCTCCAAATAAAATATCCACAATAATAACTTGATGACAATCATTAAAAACATAAATAGTAAGAGAATTATTCCAAAATTACCAGATCTTATTATTGCTACTGAAATAAAAGTTGCTAAAACCAATCATCCTGGTCACATGCATTATATTAAAAGAAAGAAATAAGAGGTTCAAGAATAACCAAGAAACCAACATTATAAATTTTACAAAGATTCCTAATTCTATTCCTAACAACAAGTGTACCAATGCCCCTCACATTCCAAATAAGAAAGTTAAACATTATTTTTTATTAGGCAAAGAAGATGAAGAAGATCGAGTAGATCTAGAAACTTTATGAGGATAGTTTTTAAACTATTTTTTCCTTTTCACAAAAATAATTTGAAAATCGATCTCATTCTCCATTGATTCATCCTCAGTAAAATATTTATCATTATTATTAACAATAGATTTAGGAGAAAATCCCATTTGACAAGAAGACAAATCCTCTTTATCCATTAAATGAGAATTATCACTAAGCAAAGTACCATCTAGAATAACAGTTAAAGAATGGGCAAAAATAAATTTATTAAGCAAACAAACACTTGGCTGCACTTTATCAAAAAGCACCATACCATCATACTTGCCCAAATTGAAAGAAGATAAAACAATATTTTCTTTTAAAAATTTTTGAGGCGAAATAACAAAACCATTTTCTATAAGATTTTTAGCAACATAAATCTCTTTAGAATCTGAAACTAAAACATGAAAATCATCCACTTACAAATTTTCAGGAATAATAAAAATGATAGCAGCTGAAACCTGATAACTCTCCAAAATAGTTTCATAAGCATTTTTAACAAGCTTATGACTACCACTTACATTGGGAACAACATTAGAAACATTAGGAACAGCATTAGAAACATCAACAATATCATTCACAACACCATTATCCTTTTCATTTAAAGTAGTTTTTCTTTTATCACTTTTTAAATCTCCAATTTTTCCAGCAACCTTATGATCTATAACCACTTTCTTTCAAAGATGTGGATGAGTAACAAAACATTCTGAGACATCATGTCGATGAGTTTTGAAATGATTATAGAATGCTCAATTAGTTATTCAATATCCAAATCAGAGCACATAATAGCCAGAACACCTTTGAAGGTCATATGAACCAGGTTTAAAGAAATATCTGAAGAAGTTGAGGAATCCTTACCAAATAAAGCATCTTTGAAAGATTTAGAGGCAAAAGGTTTAGTTATACCCAAAGAATAGGAAGCCTGAGCCAGAACAGCTATAGCATTTGGTTTTCCCCAAGTATTCATAGAAACTAACGCCATGGAAAATGGTACCACTTAAGAACCAAACATGGATCATCCAAAGGCCAAAGATCCAAAGCCAAACCAGAAGAAATTTCTAGAAAACTAGCTCATAAATGATAAGAAAGAGAATGAAAAGGATTCAAGAATCGTTAGTGCTCGGGACAGGGAGGGGTTTACTTTTTCATTTTTTGGTTTATTTTTTTGGTTCTTTTTGTTTTTTTTATTTTGTTTTTTTTTTTTTTGGGGTTTGGAGTTTAGGGTTTAGGGTTGTAAGTTGTAGATTTTTAGTGTTTATTTGGAACAACAAAATTTGGAAGATTGATGGTAGGTATTAGAACTTTGCTGGTTATTGGTTACGGGTTAGCTCCATAGCTGAGGTAAGTTTGGTTGTGATGGCTGGGATGTTTTCTTCATTTTTATTTTGGTAGCATTATTTGTAACTGTAACCTTTCTTTTGGAGTTTGGATACTTACAAATTTTGTTGCTCCTTTAGTTGACTGTGACTGAGCCTGAGCCTTATCCGTGGCTTTTATTACTTTTCTCTCTCTTTGTTCTTACCTTTCTTTTCATCTTTTCTTTTAGCTTATCACTGCTTAAGTTTCTTGCAAGTTTTTTTTTTCAGAACTTGGGGTCTTACAGGTGGTTTGTGATTTGCTCATAGGGTTTCAGTGCTATTGCTAAGTTTTCTTTCTTTTATTTTTGCTTTTCTTTTTCTCTTGTATTAGGTGATTTATCTCTTTAGGCTTTATTGTAGCTCTTTGAGAATTAGCTTTTGGAGATTTATCCCCTTTTAAGGACTTTATAATCTTTTTCTTGAGGCAATAAAATTTTCCCATTTTAAAAAAAAAACCATCAACCCCATACCCTAAACCCTAAAAACTTGAAAACCTAAACCTAAACTAAATAAAAACTAAAAATAAATAACATCAAAAAAATAAAATAAATTAAAATCCTAAACCTAAACTTAAAATAAAATAAAATAAACAACAAAAAAACTCTAAACTAAAATAATTGAAAACCTAAATTAAACTAAAAAATATAATAAATGTATAAATAAATAATCTAAATAAAAAAACCTAAACATAAAATAAAAATAAAATAAACCTAAAATGAAATAAAATAAAAACTAATAAAAACCTAAACCTAAAAAATAAACCTAAAAATAAATAAATAAAAATAAAACCTAAACTAAACTACAAAAAAAAAAGTAAACCTAAAATAAAAATAAAATAAACAAAATAAAATCAACCTAAGACTAAACTAAAATAAACTAAGCTAAAATAAATAAACATAAACCTAAACCTAAAATAAAACTAAACCTAAACCTAAAAAAATAAAATAAAAAAACTAAAAAATAAACCTAAACCTAAACTAAAAAATAAAACCTAAAATCTAAACCTAAAAAATATATAAAACCTAAACTACACCAAAAATAAAAAATAAAACCTAAATCTAAAAAATAAAATAAAATAAAACTCAACTAAAAGTAAACCTAAACCTAAAATAAAATAAAATAACAAAATAAACTAAAATATATACTAGAATAAATAAAGTAAATTAAATAAAAATAAAAAATACACCTAAATAGAAATAAAAAAATAAAATAAACTAAAATAAATATAAAATAAATTAAATAAACTAAATAAACCTAAACCTACCTGTTTACTTAATTTTTTTTAAAAAAATCCATAAACCCTAAATCCTAAACCCTAAACCCTAAACCTAAACACTAAACCATAAACCCTAAAATACCCTAAACCCTAAACCTTAAACCTAAAAAGCATAAACCCTAAAACCCTAAACCCTAAATATTAAACCCTAAACCCTAAACTCTAAACCCTAATCCTAAACCCTAATCCCTAAATCCCAAACCCTAAACTAAAACATAAACCTCTCGACTGCGCTCCCTCTCTGGTGATTTGGAGTTCCCCTCAATGGATTGGTCGTTCTCGAGTATTTGACAGCTTGTCTGTGTGCTTCTCTCTGCCTGAGTGCGCATTTTGGGCTCTCCCGTATGGTGTGACGTCCTTGGATTAGAGCAATGGCGGAGGCTCTGGTTTCTGCGAATCCCGACCCATCACTTCTCGATGCGGCACCGCTTTCTCGACTCTACAAGTTTTGGATTGATTGCTCATTAATGCACACATTTGTTAAATCATTCAAAGATGCTTTATCGGTAAGATCCCTAGCTTCGAATGCTTGATTAATCTCACTTCTTATCATGGATTGTGTGTTGTTCGTAGGATGTTGAGAAAACTTGCCCTTTGAGTTCCTTTGGTGGGTAAATTCTCCCTTAGGCCTGACTCTTGATAATATTCGCTCTTTCTTTCATAGTTTAAAATTATCAGGTACTTTCATTGTCAGGCTGATCGATCCCCGTCACATTCTTATTCAACTCTCAAATGATTTAGATTATTTGTGGGTTTTCATTCGTCGTTCTTATTTTGTGCATAATTGTCATATGCGGTTATTGAAATGGTCGCCCCTCTTTGATGTCAAAGAGGAATCTCCCATTGTCCCTCTTTGGCTTGCTTTTCCTAACATGTGCATACATTATGTCACTCATCAAGTTTTGTTTCTTTGTTGGCCTTTTGGTAGGCCTCTCCAAATTGACCAAACAGCGGCCACTAGATCTAGGCCATCGTCATTATTCTCGTTGAGATAGACATCACAAAAAATATCCCAAAGAGGTTTGGATTGGCTCCAAAAATTTGGATATAGTCAAAAGTCAAATTCAGAATTTTCTCTTTTGCACTCCTTTGCAAGATTCACGCAGACACGACCACTAAGAATGCTTTGTGCTTCATCCTAATCTCGAAAAATTTACCCACGAATATTACCATTAATGGGCGGAAAACCACTACTCTAGCATATGTGCCTAAAGATACTCAAAAAGAACCTCTCCTCCACACACCTTCTACTGATCTGTCTAGTGGAAAATACTCTGACCTTGGTATTAAAATGCACATTGAGGGGTGTGACGATACCAATGACAATTTACCTAACCTCACCCCTACTTGTAATAATCTGGTTTCCCACGATAGCCCTTTGCTGCATTTAAATCCTACTGAAAATCTGAATGGTAGCCTTATATTGGACACCCAACTAAACAATTTGAATGAGAATCATATAATGGACCAAAACAATGATGACCCTATGGCTTCAGAACATATTGAGAAAGATATTTGTATTACAAATGGTGCTAGAACTTCTCCATCTATTTCCCTTCAGAGTGATAATCAACATTTGAACCCAATTTCTCACACTCTATCCGATAGGGAAGAAGGTGAAATCCCCTCTTCTAAAACATTGATAGATCCTTCTACTATTCCGGAACACAAAAATCAATCTCTTTCTGATGGAGATAATTTGGATTCTGATAGACCCTTTCAAATTGTTAAAAATAAAAAACCCTACAAAGCAAAAATTTCTAATAATAACTTCATTAGAACCACTCGCTCTTCTTCCACCACACAAGTAATGTGTCATCATTTCTTTCCTCTCTCCTTTCTCTCTTCTTTTTCCCTTTTGGTTGTCCCCTTATGATTAATTTTCTTATTTGGAATATCAGGGTTGTGGGTCTCTTCCTGTCCGCAATCGTGTTAGGAGTCTTTGTCGTGTTCATAATATCAAGTTACTTGTTCTTATTGAACCTTTCATTAATTCTTCTAAGATTGCTTTTGTCGCTAGATCCCTTGGTTTTCATAATTTCTTTTCAATCTTAATAATAAAATTTGATGCTTTTGGCACAACTCCATCACCATTTCCATCATTGATGATCTTGACCAATTGGTTAATGTCAAAATCTCCTTAGGTGACTTATCGACTTTTGGCTCTTTTATCTATGCTTCTTGCAATAGAGCTGGTAGGAACATCCTTTGGAATCACTTACGCACCTTCTTCTAACCTACCTGGTTGGTTGGAGGTGATTTCAATACTATCATAGCTAGTTGGAAAGAAGGGGAGGATGTTCTCCCTTCATTCCATGGAGGACTTCTCATATATGATCCTTGATTGAAATCTAATCAACATTGGTTTCACTGATTCTAATTACATGTGGCACAACTCTTGACTTTGGCAGCATCTAGATAGGACCCTATTTAATTCTCTTTGGATCAATCGGTGGCTACCATTGTTGAGCATTTGAGCGAACTTCTTCCGACCATGCTCCTCTTTTGATTTCCTTCAAAATCCCCCCCCTACGTCTACTCCTTCTCCTTTCAGATTTAAAATATGTGGACCCAACATAGTGACTTCACCAATGTCGCTCTCACTAATTGGATGGCCCTGTTTTCCGGATAATTACATTAAAGGTATGACTCATCTTTGGCTTAAGCTCAAAAGACTTAAACAAAATCTCAATTGGTGGAACAAACACATTTTCAAAAACCTTTTCACAAATCTTAAAGCTATGGAACAAGAGGTTTGTTCTCTTGAAGAGGCTGTCTCCACTGATCTTAGTAAACTGGAAGAGTTGAACATTGCCAAGAATACCTTGGCTAATTATCAAAACATGGAAGAAACCTATTGGCGTCAAAAGCATGCAAACATATTCGATGGTGACGAAACACGGTATTTTCATGCCATTTGTAATAAAGAGCCTTAAACTCGATTAAGAAAATTAAGAACTCTAATGGTGAATGGATAACCGATAATAATGATATTAAGGATTCATACATCATTTCAAACTTTATTAAATTCTAATCTTGGAACTTTATCTAACACTCATCTTATCCTCTATGATTAACGGGATAATCATTTACTCACTATGTGTCCTTAGAGGAGATTAGTAATACTCTTAAGAACATGAACACTGACTCTATTGCTGGGCCTGATGGCTATACGACCACTTCTTTCAGCATTGTTGGTCATTTATCAAAATCGACTTAGTTGATGTTGTTATTGATTTCTTTGATGGCAATCCCATTCCCAAATACTTTTCTAGCACTTCTATTGTCCTTATTTCCAAAACTAACAATCCTGAATCTTGGGGCGATTTTAGACTGATTAGTCTTTGCACCTTTTTTCAAAAACTCATTGCTAAATTAATAAACAATAGACTTAGCCCTTTGCTTCCTAAAATCATCTCCCCAAATCCGGTTTTGTTAAACCTGAGTAATATCGATAATATTCTTCTTGCACAAGAGTGGTTCATGACATTGATGTCCCTTCTAGAGGGGCAACATCTTATTCAAATTGGACATCGCTAAAGCCTTTGACAATCTCATGGGATTTTCTCTTTCAAATCATGAATTTGTTTGGTTTTTTCGATAGTTTTATCCGGATTATAAAAAAGGTGTATCACGAATGTCTAGTTTTGGTTATCTTGAATGGTGAGTCCATCGTTTCTTTCCCTAGCCATGGTTTGAGGCAAGGTGACCCACTATCACCTTCTCTTTTATCAGCTATTGAATACCTCAGGAGCCTTAACAATCTTTTCGCTAATAATCCTAATATGTCTTTTAAAACTCATGGAGGCTTCCTTATTTCTAATCTTAGCTTTGCATATGATTTCATTATCTTCTACAACGGCTCCCTTCAACATGTTAAAATAATTAAGAACCTTCTAAATGATTTTGGTAAAGTTAGTGGCCTTTTTTCTTAATGAAGGAAAATGGTTTTATTCCTTCAACTAAGATTCCACCTAATAGACTTAACCAAATATCCAATTACTAATTTTAAGCAAAATCAACTCCCTCTTAATTACCTTGGGGCTCCTCTTTAAAGGCCAAAAGATCACACCTTTTGATGATCTAATTCAAAATTTCTAACAAAATATCGGTTTGGGAATTTCATTTACTCTCTTTCGGTGGAAGGCTTACCTTGATCAAGAGCACTCTAAATTCCATGCCTATATATCTCTCCAAACCATTGTGCCTACTAACTCTACCATCAATAGAATTGAGCGTCTATTAAACAAATTCTTCTGGGGAACCAATACCTCCTCTAAAAGAATGCACTGGTCATCTTGGTCTAAAAATTGTGGTACTCTTGAAGAGGTCTGGTTGTAAATCCATCAAAGAAGTTATCAATGCCTTCTCCTACAAACTTTGGTGGAATTTTAGGAGCAAAAAAGTCTTTGGGCCAATTTCATGACTTCTAAATATTGCGGGTAAACACCCTCTCATTTGTCCCTTTAAATCGGGTGATTCTCCGATGGAGAAGACTTTGTTCTGTCAAATGGGATGCAGAATCCTTAATTTTTTGGGGCATAAACTCTGGCAATTCCTTCTTTTGGCAAGACAACTGGAGTGGTTGTGGATCCATTGATGACTTACTCTACACTCACTCCACTTCCGCTCTTAGAGTTAATTCATTCTGGCAAAATTACAAGTGGAACACTAGTAAGATTACTGATTCTATTCCTTCCACTTTCTTAAATATGATTACTAATATTCCTATCACTCTTAACAATCATGATCAGATTATCTTTAAGCTATCTCATAATGGGGATTTCAACCTTAAAATGTGTGGCTTCACACTAAAGACACTCAGATTCTTCTATTGTGTTCTCCAAAATTTGGAATAACAATATCCCCTCTTACTGTTACTTGGCGTATCCTAAAAACTTTATTCTGTTGACTCTTTGTTGTGGGGTAAAGGGTTTTAACCCTCTAAATGTCAATGTTGTTCTCATTTTGAGAATGTGAACCATGTTTTTTGTTAATGGAGCTATTGCCTCTAAAATTTGGATTTGGTATGACGATCTATTCAACACTTGTCAATTTTAAATTCTTTTAATTTATATCAACTTCTTGAAGTTTACTTTGATAATGCAATTAAAGGTCATATTAAAATCATAATGCCATTACTCTTATTTGGTTCATATGGATGGACCGAAATGATGCTAAACATCGTGGGATTCGTATGAATCACATGAGGATTATTGCTAGAACTAAAAATAAAATTTGTGAATTGTTTAAAGCCAACTTAATTCATCACAAACATTTTAAAGGCTGTAAATCTGTAGCCAATAAACTGGGCCTCAACCTTCCAGACCAAACTTACTATCGAAATGATAGAATGGTTTTTTGGAAGAAACCTCTTGATCATATTATTAAAATTAATGGCTCTGTCTCTCATAATGGCTCAGGTGTGGAGGCATTTTTGATTCTAAGGGTATAGTCCTATGTGCATTTGCTTATCCCCTTATTTCCACTTGTCCCTTATCGAGCTTATGGCGTCCACAAAGCTTTAGAAATTTGTATTCAAAATGGCTGGCTCAATATTTGGATAGAGGTGGACACTCTTCTACTGATTGATCTCTTCTACCAATATGAGCAACTTGTTTGTTCTACCTCCTCAAGCAAACTAGGGCTCTTCTCTCTCTGAATTTTACCATCACTCATGTTTGGCGTGAAGGTGCTGTCTTGATTACCTTGCAAATCTGCATCTATCATCTTCTTTGATCAATTTACATTACCCAAATACTTAGTGCGGTTAACTTGGACAACTGGGCTTCCTTACCTCAGAATCTAATTCTCCTCTTTGCCTCCCTTTTTTCTGGTTTTATGTTTCCCTGTGTTCTTTATGGATACTCCTCATAGATATCATTGCTTTCTTGTGCTCTTTGCCATGACTTGCTACCTTTACCCCTTCTCCTTTAGTTGGAACCTTTCTATTTTTGGCTGGAGGAAGTTATCTATTTTGATGGGCTTAGACTATTATACTAACTCCTTTAACCAATTTTTTCTCACTAATATGGCTTATTGCTTAACTATGTTGATTCTAGGCATTGGATTAGTGTGCATTATGTTGGATGCAATTTTTATTTTGATGATTATAGTACTTCTTTGGCTGATGCTTACATTCCTTGGGACTCTCTACTCCTTAAAGGCCTTATTCATAAAGGTTCCATCACTTATGCTGAAAGGATTTTGGTTGGTTGTTGGGCTTAGACTTTATGGTTGTCCTTGCTTATATCTTGCATAACCTCGGATGCTTTCCGCAAGGAAGAAATTGTAATACGGTCTCTTTTAATGGTTATTTTGGTCTAAAATCCTTATCTGGAATGGATTGGGTTTAATTGCTTTTTTGGGTTTTGGAGGTTCTTGCCATGGTTGTTTGTTGATTTGTTTGTTGATTTGGTTTTTCATCTGTGGGTTGCTGCACTTTTTTTCTGCTTCTCGATTTTCCTCCCTTTTTTTGCCATCTTGCTTGTTCTTGTCTTAGCAAGTTGGTTTTGGACCTTTATTTTCTTAAAACTCTTGGTATTGATGTCTCCACTTGGAATCATCTTCTTATTTTATATTCTAGTGGCTTACAATGTTGCATTAGTTGCTCGATGGGAGTGACTTTGATTACTGGATTATTTTTGGTGGATTCTTTGCTCATTTGGTGGGTGAATCATATTTACAGTCATTATTTTTATTGTAATCCTACATCTAATGGGTTTGTGCTGTTACCTTCTTGGATTGGAGTGCCATTTCTATTTGAAATCTTAGTCGATGTTTACTTTGCTATTTTAAGATTTTGGATGTTTGTGGATTTGATTTATCGATTAATTATCCTTTACTCTTATCATAAGCGCTATAGTATCCCTTTTCTGCTAGTATTGTCTGCTCTTAACCTATGTTTTGTATACTCTCAATGATTGTTCTTATGGCAAGCTTGTGGGGTATTTCTCCAAGGATTATGGGCTGAATTGGGATAGTGTTACTGCTGTTATGTATGTTCCTTATGTGGTAGCTTTTCTGATTTTCATTGATTGGATTTGGCTCTGCTGGGGTGCTGACATGATCTATTATCTCTTTCTCTGCGGTACTTTAATCGCTATAAGTTGTGGTAATTTAGTGACTTTGATTTACCTTTCATGGTTTCTTAATCACGAATGCATGAGGGGAACTATTTGCTCTTAGTCTATTGAGCACCTTAGTTGCTTTTCTTTATTATTGTTATTTTCATTGGGATATCCCATCTCTACACTAATATCTCTTTGAGAATGGAATGTGTTATTTTTTCAATACTAGTCTTGCTATTTAGTCTTGCTTCCCATGATGTGGGTTTGGTGCTTTTCATGGGATTATCATTATGCATCTGCTGGGATTGTGAGCATTGCTTACTCTGATGGAAAATCCTTGAACTCATATAATTTTTACTTTAGCAAGCTCTTTCTGGAATCCATTTCTTATTTCAGCAGGATCTCTTTTGTGGGATCTTGTTGTGGGGTGCTTACTTCTTTTCTTCCACCTGCTTCGGATGTTCTTTGCAGGCTTTCTCATAGCTCTTATCCTTGGCAGATCTGGATTAATATGACTAATCATCCTGCTAATGCTTTGAATGTCCCTTATTGGATTGTCTTGCGGTGGGGAGTTTTCTTCCCCAACCTATCTTTATATATGCTTTTGGGGTGGATTCTTGGCCAGCTTGTTCGTATTAACTGCCTTGCTTATTGGCTGCATTGGATTAATACTCCACAGGCTATTTCTAGGGTTTTGGTTTGTTTTGTTCAGCAAGATGTTGCTAATTGCTTGGTTGGTTTTGTTTTGAACCCCGTTAAACTGGTATCAATTGCACTGTTAATCCTCGATGGGTGGTTTTATGGCAAGCTAGCTGGTTTTTGTTGTCTTGATTATCTCAGTTTTTTGGTGTTTTCTTTGGATTCACTCAAGATACTTATTCCTATGTTATATCTTCTTGGCTATTAACTATGGCATTGTCTATTCTGATTGAGAGGCTTGGATGGTTTTGCCCTATTTATTGCTGTCCTGGCTGGTTTTTGCTTTGGTTTTTACCTTGGTTACCTGTTATATTATTTTGTCTAAATTCTAATGATATTTTTCATTTGAATACAATTTTTGAACCTTTTGATGGTGGGTTCCAATCTGATAATAACCTCTTTCTTTGTTGGATTGGCTATCGATTACTCTTTGCTCAACACACAGTAGTTTTTCTGTGTTGGTTATCTTGCTCTGGATATGATTAAGGGTTTCAAGTATGCTTACTTGAGATTATCTTGTCTGTTTGTTTTGGTCATTGGTGCACTGGCTTTCTGAATTATGGTACTATGTTGTCCCTTGCTGTCTTGGCCGTGGTTGTCTTGGCTATTACTGCCTTGGCTATTTTTTTGTCTTGACTATTTGCTGTCTTGCTTTTCTGGATCCTAATGTGGATCCTAATTTGTATTTCTGTTGCACTAGCAATTTTGTTGTTGGGGCTGTCTCTCGGAGTGCCCTTGCTATTATTCCCAGCTGGGACATGAATGGCTTGTGCTCTGCTATTATCCTTTTGTCTTGGGGCTCTGTCCTGGAATGCAATCTTTATGCAGCCCTTTCATGTATTGGCTTTGGATGTCTTGGTAATTCTTTGCTGCCTTGGTTATCTTGTTTTGTTTTTCTGGAATCTCATATGGAAATTATTTGGCCTCCCAATTTTCCTAATCTGGGACCGGTCATTTGTTTGTGTTAGGTTGGTTTTCATTTGCTCGCAATTTATCTTAATAAGATTGTTTCTGGTTGTTTTCTGCTTGAAAGATTCATTTACATATCATGTGATTTGGATGGTGTTAATTATAGGCTCATTGACTTATTGGTTTTGAAAGTTGTCTCCTGTAATTTTCTTATGGAGGGATTATATCTTGAACTAATTTCCTTCACGAATATGGCTATTCATGAGATTACAGCTAAGATGGCTTACTCACTTATGTTTATGTATTCTCAACTCAAGATGGCTCTATTGATGATAATTTTCTTGAATGAGACTCCTTATCCTTTAATAGCAATTACCTATATATTTTAGATATATATTTTGTTTAGGTTTTGCGGTAATAAAGCTCACAAGAATATCAACAACAATGCTTCCTTCTCATAGTTTGTTGGCTATGATGGATGTGATGTTCTCACTCCTTTTGGTTAGTAGCTCATGTGATGTAACCCTTCTGAAGTTTGGATGCTCATATTTGCATTTGCCCCAACATGGTGTGATTGAGCCTGAGCCTTCTCTATCACATTTTCTTATTATCATACTCATATTATATTGTTTCCTTCTATCTTTTTGTCGGTATTACCTTAACTGTTCTAATCTCTCTCTCATTATCACTTTGTAGGTGTTTCTCTCTTTTTATCTTGTAGGTTTGCTCCATATTACCAAGCACTCTTACAACCATCAGAGCATTGGCCTTATCCTTTCTTTAGCCTATTATGTTAATCAACTTGTATCTTTTGATTGCTTTAATGTTTTCTTTTGCTCTTAGATGTACTTAGATGGGAATTTACTCCTTAGGCTGATTGTAGCTCTTTGAGCAGTAGTTTTGGAGTTTATCCCCTTTAAGGACCTTGTAACCCATTTTTTTGTGGCAATAAAATACCCCCATTCATGGGGTTTCCCTAAAAAAAAAAAAAACTAAAATATAAACTAAATAAATTAAAAAATAAACTTAAGCCCTAAAATGTAATAAACCTAAACTCTAAGAATGGGTAGAACCTTGACAGAAGGAAATTCACCATCAACTAGGCTCAGTCTAGATCTAGCGGTGGAGGAAAACCTAGAGGCAGCGATTATCGCAGTGGTGGTGGGGGGATCTGGAGGTGTTCGTGGATATGGAGGTGGTGGTCTGAGCAGTGGTGGTTATGAAAGCGGAAGGTGCGACGGAGGTTACAGTTGTGGTGGTGGCAGAGGGAGAGATCAGGGATATGATGGTGGATCCTACTAGTCGAGAGGCTGAGGTGGTTCTAATGGGAACTGAAGAAAATGAAGAACGGTCAATCGGATCTGCTACTTATGGAATTATGTCTTTATAGTAGAGAAAGTTCTAGTTATCTAAGTTTTTTTATTTGCTCTATGCTTGCTCATTTTTTATCAATGTCATCGCTTGTGTCTTAGAAAACTTGGTGTGTTACTTGAAATATTTAATTTGAATTTGTTCTCTATTAAAAAAAACCAAAAACCCTAAACTAAAACCTGAACCCCAAACCCTAAACTAAAACTAGAACCCTAGACCCTAAAAACCCTAACCCCTAAACCCTAAAATATAAACCCTAAAACCCTAAACCCTAAACCCTAAACCCTAAACTAACCCTAAACTAAATAAAATAAAACTAAACTTAAACTAAATAAAACCAAAATAAAATAAATAAATAAACATAAACCTAAAAGATAAAAAATAAATTAAATTAAAACTAAAACCTAAACCTAAACCTAAACCTAATAAAAATAAAATAAAAATAAAACTAAAATAAAATAAAATAAATAAAACCTAAACTAAACTAAAAATAAAACCAAATAAATACAAAACATAAAATAAAAATAAAAATAAAATAAAATAAAATAAAACTAAATAAAACCTAAATCTAAAATTAAACCAAAATAAAATTAAAAAAAACCTACCCTAAACTAAAAAATCTAAACCTAAAATATAAATAAAAAACCTAAACTAAACTAAATAAACTAAATAAATCTAAAATAAATAAAACCTAAACCTAAACCTACTAAATAAAATAAACTAAAATATCCTAAACATAAAATAAAACTAAAATAAACCTAAAAATAAAACCTAAACGTAAACCTAAGAAAATAAAACCTAAACTTGGACTTATAAATAAAAATAAAACCTAAACTTAAAAATAAAATAAAATTCTAAACCTAAACCCAACCTAAATAAACAAAATGAAAACCTAAACTAAAATAATTAAACCAAAATATAATCTAAATTAAATAAAATAAATAAATAAAATAAACTAAATAAATTAAGTAAACTGGCGTGTAAGTTTAACCATAAACCCCACTCCCTAAACTTAAATCCTAAACCCTAAACCTACTACCCACTAAACTACCCTAAACCTCCTAAACCTAACTCCTACCCACTAAACTAACCTACCCTCCTAAACCCAACCCTACTCTCTCACAAACTTAAATTAAATAAACTAAAACCATGATCCCTAATGCTACTAAACTACCAAACCCTGTCCTTCCCTAAATCCTACACCAAACCCTCAAATCCTAAACCCTAAAGCCTAAACACTAAAGCCTAAACCCTATACCCTAAAGCCTAAACACAAAAGCATAAACATTAAACCTTAAACCATAACCCTAAACACTAAACCCTAAACTCTAAACCCTAAACCAATAACATTAAACTTATTTTCACTTTTTGGCCTAAGTTGGGTTATGTTTTTGACCTCTTGCTTCTAGGTTGTCTTAGTGGTTGCTACTAGTGGTTCCTATCTTTCCAACTTGGGTTGGCTTGGTTTTTTCAAACTGGTGGCTGCTGTCTTCTTTATCTTATTACTCTGGTTGCTGGTGGATGAGATGGTTTCTACTCTAAATTTATTCTATTTTTTGCACTGGTTGGTTTGTTGGACCTCCTCTTGAACTCAAATTACTTTTTGTTATTTTTTCATGGTTGAATGGGTGGCCTTCCTAGTGGGAACTACTGTTGGTTGTTGCCTTTATGGGCCTTCTTTTGGAGAGTTTCCTAGCTACTTTTTTGGGGGTTGCCTCTTAGTTTTTTGTTATTTATTACTGGATCCTTCTTTTGCTTTGGTTTTGTGTTTGGTTATTCTCATGGGATTAGCCTCTACTGGGTGCATTATTTATAGCAGGTTTTATGTTGTTACTATGCTTCTTGTCAGATTAGTCTTTATTGCTATGTAAGTTTGGTTTTTTGGATGGACCTGGCCAGTTGCTACTATTGCCTTTCTATGGTGGTTGTGCTTCTTTTGGACCTCTATTATGTGGTACTTTGTTGGTTTTCTACTTTTCCTTGGCTACTGGGGATGCTTCCTTTGTTGGTTACTTATGATGGGTTATTCTCTAGTGGTTACTTTATGGCTATTTTACATAGTTGGTTTGTTTGGAGGACTTTAGTTATCCTCAAAATCTTGGTTGGTTGATTTTTCTCTTGTTGGTCTTTTCCTTCTTCTTGGATAATTTGTTGGAGCCTTTTACTATGCTGGTTGAACCTTTATTGATCCTTTTGGATTGGAATTTTTGGTTTCTAGTGGTTGGTGGCTGCCTTTGGTCCCATTTTTTATTGTTGTTTTGTCTTTTGGTGATTTGCACTAGCTGTAACTTATGGTTCCTTCAGTTGATGGCTTCATTATGACATGTTTAGTCATTTATGGTCTCTCACCTTGGTTTGGCTTGGTGACTACTACTTGATAGGACTTTTGCTTGAGGGCTCCTATCTTGGTTTAGTTAGTTATGGAGGTCGTGGTCAGAGTAGTGGCGGTTATGGAAGCAGGAGGAGTGACGAAGGTTACAGTCTTGGTGGTGGCGGAGGGAGAGATCAGGGATATGATGGTGGATCCCACTACCGAGCAGGTGATTCTTGGAACTCAAGTGGCGGATGGCATCGATGCTTATGGGGTATCTTTATAGCACTGATGGTTCTAGTTATCTAGGATTTTTGATTTGCTCTATGCATGATCATTTTCTATCCATGTCATCGCTTGTGCCTTAGAAAACTTAATGTGTGTGGTGTTTATTTTTGAGATGTGGACACCACCCAGATCTTAGGGGGTACTTATTGAAATGATCGGGTACAACATTAAGAAAATATGCACTATCTCAAAAGATAGAAATCATCACCCTATGATGGACCTAATCAACTAATAAAGACTCTTAAGGCATGATGGGTCTTCAAATATACCAGAGATCTTTCCCCAACTTTTCATGAAAATGTAAAGTAGGGTTTATATTAAGCTGAGTTCATTAAGTTTCCTATAGAGGCAAGCCTCCATAGCTAATTACTTTCTAAGGGATGTGAAACCCTTAGGAATACTCTCAATTAAAGTAGCAATTAAAGTCTTCAAAGATTTTAAGGTTAGACTATCAAAAGATTAGTTGTATTGGAAAATCAAGTGGAAAAACTCATGGAGAAGACTAATTATCAAAGCCAAAGGAAACGAGTAGGGAATGCTCTTGATACTACGAAACCTAGTGAGCATTTTAACCTATCCTATAATTGGGCTTTATAATTTTGAAATTGAAGACAAGAACAATTTTGTTAAAGTTGACATTTGATTAGAAAGTTAGGACTTGTAATTCGATAACACAAGATTATGGAGATGCCTAAGAGGTGAGGATTTGTGCTTATAGCCTGAAAAAAAATGCCACTTGGATCTTAAATATAGGGTGCTTTAGCATAAGCCAAAGTGCAACCTAAATCTAAGCAAAATATTTTCAAATTTTATTTATTTTAACTCTTCATTTAAACAAATGCTTTGGGTTTTTGCCTACATGTATGATGAAATAAGTTGTTGGCTTATCACAAGTAGGGGGTGTTTTGACATAAAATTATGCCCTCACATTTAAGCATTCCCCTATCATGTAAGGATGGAAATCCCATATTATCAAGGGTGAAACAATATGATATGCATGTTGTTGGCATTCAACATTTAGCTAAGGGGTTGCTAAATCTTTTAATTATCTTGATTTATGTCTTAGGCTTTATGTGAGGTTATTAATTATTTAAAATTATAGTTATGAGTTATAATTGGGTAGAAAGGTTAATTTGTTTTCTTAGAGACTAATCGCATTCAAGGCCACACATTCAAACATCAAACATATAAAGAAATTAAGAAAAGCATGCCATCCTAATTGTGCACTTTAAACACAACATCAAATAATTTTATATCTAACAAAAGAATAAGTGAGGTTGGTGCCTCATGCCAAAAAAAAGAAAAATGGGTAGTAGAGCTCTACCCTTATACAACTAGTACATAAAAGAATAATTTGAAATTTATAAATGATAAATGCTATGGGGGGCCATCAAATCTTTATGTCTTCATGTATCTTCCTCCTTCCTTGATTTGGTTTGATCCACTTCAAGGCATCACATGGTCTCCTAGAACAAAGCCTTCTATCCAATGCTCATCCTTATCCCCAGCACTAATCCTAATTCCTACTACAAAATTACATTAAAAATAGGAAAAGTAAATCTAAGTGCACATGTAAGACATGTGTTAGCTAAACACACATACAACCCAAGTAGTTATATTTATAATTTGGACTTAGCACCCTACACATGGCCAACCAAGCCCACCTATCCTAACTTGGATTATGCTTAGGGGCTTAAGCAACTTGTAAAGAGAGAATTTATATTTATTTTTAAGTGGCCCCTTAAACATAATCCCCTACAGCAAATATGATTAGGCTAATCACAGCCAACCATCTAGTTTATGAAACATGCACCCAAACATCCAGTCTAAAATAATATATCACAAAACAAAATATACATTACACCATGCACCATCCTTACATAAGGCTAGAAGTGGTGACTTAATCTAATGTGTGTGTATTAAGGCTTGTTGTGTTATGTCCTAACTATGCTTTAGAGTTAAGATTTTCTAAGTGCAAAAAGATTCAACTTAAAGGGTAGTTTCACTTTAAGTGCTTTAATTGATTTGCAAGATTTAATTTGTGTTTTCTTTTGTTTCATATGACCTACACTTAGCAACTAAGCATTGTAAAGAGAAGAAAAGAGGTTGCCCTCTCTCATCCTTACCATAAACCACTTTCTAAAGCATGTTAATTTGATTTAGTTCTCTTTAGTGAATGGCATATTAAACATTTTAGATCAATCCTAAGTTTAGGTTTTCTTTAAATAATTTTTCTCAATGTGAAAGGCTCCTTTTGATTAATCTAATTGAAATACTATCACATGATACATGCTAAATCATTCCTTTCCATCACATGTAACATGCATATGATTAAGTCTTAAGTATACCTACACATACTATTTATTTTAGCACACTTGAATGATAGATGTGAGTATGTACATTTGAAGATTTATATTTCCCATCTGATTGAATTATTTTATCATATTAATTTAAGGTTCTATCTAAATTCTTTCAAATTAAAGGTATGTGTAATTATTAACCCGAGTGAGTAAATCAAATGACCTCCTTGGGGCTAGCTAAAACCTCATATTCTGGATGTCTAGACTATATACCAGTACATTCAAACCATATGTAAATTTACATGCATGAACATAAGAAAGAGAGCTCAAATCACATGATCAATTAATTCAATCAATTGAACAATTACGAATGCATGTATTTTTAATAAAAATGAAGGATTACCATTCTCTAATTAAATACACACATGCATGTATATAAGACATAAACAAGTATGTGCCTTTATTAAACTAGGGAAGTGAGGTAATCAAATGATCTCCTTAACTAAAATCATATTCTTGGGATGTCCACTATATACCCTTTAACTTTCTCACTTACATAAATTAATACATGAATAAAAGGAAAGGAGCTTCACTTCACACAATTAAGCTATAATCACATGCATCTCTTTTGTATTTATAACTAGAATTCATAGCATATGTAACCATTCATTTATAAGATTTGGAAATTACGTTTGGATTTAATAGTGATAATAATACACACATATTATAAATTAAATCAACACATGCAAGCTTGACATATAGGAAAACCATTTGATTTAATTAATTTTGAATAGAAGAATGTATGATTTCAAATGAGATACAACAATTAACATTATTTGGAAAAAATTAATAAGCATTAACATGTGATTTCATTCAATTAAATTAATTCCTCAGGACAATCAAATGAAATAAAAGCCTTTAATGAAAACCAATGCATTTTAATTTTCACTTTCAAATTCATATTTGATTTGGTTTGAATAAATGAGGGAAAGTTTATTGATCCTAACCCATTTATATATGTGTGATTTAATTTGGTTTAAGGAAAAGTAATTAAGTTGATTTTATGGGTTAATTAGGTTGTACTATGCATTAAATTCATTAATTAGCTCTTACCTATGTTGCCTTAACTTAATTAACCTAGTAATTATGATCCAACATGATATGTACATACATTGAAAATTAAATAAGTAATGAACCTAAGAAATTAAATAGGCTAATGCAATTGGCTCAATTAGTGATTAATTAAGTTAAAAAACTTAATTAAGTACTTCATAGTTTTCCCACATGTGGGTTAACCTTAATTTCCTTAAATTCCTTTGGGATATTGAACACCTAAAGATTTACCAATGAATTGATTAATTAAGATTCCATGTGATTATAGTTTCAAATTTATTAATTAAGCAATTTAATTAATGAATTAAACCATCAATTAATCATAAATTAATTAATTTCCATTCAAGTGAAATAGACTTAGGGAAAAGATTGGGAAAGAGGTCCCAATCTCATTCCCCATGCCCATTCACTATTTCACAATAATTAACAAGCTTAATTAATTATTTTCTTACTATTTAGAATATTAATTAATTGCTTAATTAATTAAGAAAGTAATTAAGGTTAAGATAACCAATTTCCCTAATTAACCAAGCAATAAATCCCAAGAAAATTATGAGAGGTAGAGGTCATCCCATTAATCAACCTCAAAAAGTTTGGGAATAATAATTAGGTAATTAGAGAGTAATTAAGCTAATTAAGGATTTAATTAAACTCAAATTAAGCCTTAAGTATTGTTCAAAATTAATTGGGATAAAATTTAATTGAATCTCCTTTAAAATAATTTCAAAACAAATATTTACTTGCATTTTTATGATTTGTTATAATTTTCCAAAGCTTCAGTTGATTTAAATGATTTTGCATGATTTTTATAAAGTCTATTATTTTATTTCAACTATTTGAAGTCAGAATGCAATATCTCCCAATCCAAAAATCCTTTTAACTTGAATTTTTTAGTAAGTAGACTTTATGCTCAATTTTAATCACTAAAATTTCAAATCAATCTCATGTGTCTTTTGATTTAATTAATGAAATTTAATTTTCCCAAAGTTAAATTAAGCTCAAAATATTTAGTAAAATTTTTGGCTTTTGGCTTCATTGGATTGCTCTTGGAAAGAAAAATCCAATAAACCTTTATTTGCAAATTTTAAATAAGTATTTTATTTTCTATGAGTTTTTTAAGTTTTAGGTGTTTTAAGTAATTTAAAAAAAGTAGAAAATCCCTAATTTCTTAACCAGTCGGACTGCTGATTGGACCACTTGGTGCCACATGGCACCATCATATTGGCGGTCGCCTCAGCATGAGTGGGAATGTAGACAAGGATCCCAAATCGAGCAGTCCAAATCGATACCCACGATCTGTGTGATGAGAGCCACATAATTCACCAATCAAAGCCAGGTGATCTGCATGATCTGAGCCGTCTGTCTCCCTGAATGGAAGATCAAACACCTAGCGGGCGATCCAAAAGAAGAGGCAAATGAAACACTATTTTGAGTAGGATTTTTGTGATTCTTGTGAAAACTTTGAATGGAAAACTTCATTTTAAGCATAATTTTCCAGCAATCTTTGTTGAAAATCACTCCAAATGCTTGGGGATAATGTAAAATAAAAAAATGCAAGGGTAATCTAAAGGAAATTCCTAAAATCGACCAAAAATTGTCACAAATAAAAGAACCTAATGCTGACTATGATTTTTGAAAATTATCTCACCAGGGATGATTTTTGATGATAGTGAAGATTTGAGTGTGCTCTTAAGTGTAAGAAGATGCTTTGGAATGGGTTCGGGCTCTTGCTTCACTTCGAAATAATGTATCCACCAATGGCCGCCACTTCCTTGCCAAAATCCACTTGATTTTGATGCCTTTTGCTCAAAAATTAAGTGGGAATCATTGCTAGTTGGTTTGGGAGCTCTAGGAGAGTGAAATGAGTGTGCGAGGAAGAGTTTTTGCCTTTTTATTTTCTATCTCCTTGCAATGGCAGAAAATCACCGCATTCATGGTGATTTTTGGCTCCAAGTGGGTGTCCTTGGCTTAGGGTGGTTGGGATTCTCCTTAGGTGGCTTAATTTGGTTGCCCAAGGCATGGGACATGGTTTCTATAAAAGATTAGTGGGTGTCCTAGCAAAGGGAAGTGGAGGTCCTTCATGCCAAGTGTTCTAATGGGGGGAGGGGAGCTGATTTCATCGCTCCATAAGTCATGGCTGACCCCCTCTTTGGTCAGGTTGGACATTGTCCTTAGAGCCTAGGTGGACCAATGGATGAGTGCCAAGTAGCCAAGGAAGAGAAAAGACCATTTACATGGGTGTTTTATCTTATGTGATACCCTTAGCCCATAGGTAGAGTGGTCATTTGATATTGAATTTGAGTTGGATAGATTTGAAATGAGTCAAAAGTGAGTTGGACCAAATTTCATGTCATTTGGAGTTCATTTGATTAGGTTTGGCTCAACTTGACCCACTTGGGTTAAATTGGGTAAGAACGGGTTAGGTTGACTAATTGCTCAAACTGGGTTAAACCAAGGGTTAGGTCAAGTTCATATGAGTATTATGAGAGGATTGTATGCTTTGGTTTAATTTAATTTGGGTTTAGTCTAATTTGACCCTTTATGTCAATTTGGGTCAACTTTGGTCAAGAGTACCAATTGGGCAAGGTTTGACACAATTAAAGGTCAAGTCATGTTTAAATGTTAATTTTGGGTTAATTTGAATCATTGGTTTTAAAGGATTTGGCTTAGGTTGCAATTTGGCTAGTTTGGGTTCATATAGGCTAAAGGGTTGACTTGGTCAATGGGCTAGGTTGACTTGGTTTGACCTAATTTATATTAATTGATCATCCTAGGGTGATCAACAATCATGACATGAAGTTTGGATTAGCTTAATTCACTTTGATTTAGATTGAATTGGATTTTGGTTCATGTAGGTCAAATTGGCCACTTTGGGTCAAGCGAAGCAATTGGATTTAGTTGGCTTAATTTATTGAGTTTGATTTAGTTGAGTTTATATATAGATTTGAGATTGATATATAAATCCAATTGCAGTTGGTTTGGATTCAAATCAATATTCGTTCATTTTAATATTTCAAGTCAAATGGGTTAGGTTGGTTTTGGGTTGATTTTGGTTTGGTGGATGATTATAGGTTTCATTTATATTTGGATAGATGATTGAAGGAATGATTGATTCAAGAGAAAATCCATTGATTTTGGCAATTTAGATTGGTTTTGGCCATGTTCAAGGAAATGGCTTAAAGGGTTTAAATTGGGTTTCATTTTGATTTCGGATTTGGTTTTGGCTATTTGAATTTATATTTCATTTATATTTGAGAAGATAATTGAAGGTAGAATTGATTTACAAGAAAATTAATTGAGTTTGGATTGAATTTGATGGAAATTTGGCTAAGTTCATGAAGGTTGATTAAAGGGCTTGGGAAAGATTTCAAGTTTAGATTTGATCTTAGGTTTCAATCATTTAGAATTGAGTTTGGACTTGCATTTGGATTTTAAATTGAGTTTGAGGAATGGTTAGAAATTTGGATTTGAATTGAATTTAAGATGGTGTACATGGATTGGGTTTAGGCTATTGGGTAGGTGATTTTCCTAAGTCCCTAAGGCATGGCCTAATCCTATGATTAACCCTTCTAAGTCTCTAGGCTTAGGTTAAGTATTCACCTACTCTCTAGAAGCAATTTATGATTAAGAAAGTGTTAATGCCTAGAAACTTCATAGGTATAATAAGAGGAGGTTGAGAACTCACTCCAAAAGTGAGGTCAAACCACCAATAGGTGTGGTGTAGCGATAAAACACACATATTACATGGCATGAAGATGATCAATAATGTCTATACAAAACTATTGAAAATGATCTATACCTAAACGAAGGTTGATAGAATTAGGATTTTAGTTCAAAGTAGCTCTATTTATGCTAAGGGCATAAGAGGCAGATGGAACACGGGGATTGAGTATGTGAACCTTCCACTAGGTAAGCAGGTTTAAGCTATCCACTTGGGATATGGATTTGAGTTTTATTATGAATATGATTTGTTTGGGTTTGTATCCACTGGGAATAAGAGTCATGTCGCTAGGGATTGGGAATGTGAACCTTCCACTGGAAGCAGTTGGACTATCTCAGGGATAAGAGTTTGATGGTGTTTGTTATGTCTCCATTGGGGAGATTAATTTGATTTGTGTCTCACTGAAAAGAAATTTGGTTTGTTCAATATGTTTTAATTTTACTCCACTGGGAAGGTTGGTTTCTAATTTAGTTTGTTATGGACCACATGTGTGATGGACCCACTTAGAAGGGGCTAAGTCGGCCTTAACCTATCTCAGATTTACAAATCCAAAAGGATAGTCTACCAGCAACAATGTAGGATGATTTGGCCAAAGGGGTTGCCTATTAGAGTGCAACAACTATACTTAGGAAGAATGCATAGTGGATGTTCTAAAGCAAGGATCAACTGCTAGGGTGATTTATTGGATCCACAACAAATCGAACCCGACCTAGGGGCGAATACTTAGTGAATGCCGCTGGGGAACTTATGTCAACTCAAAAGTAGTCAAAATTAATTTCATTAATTTCATTGATTTGTTTTAATTTGATTTGGTTCATTTTCATTTGTTTTACTTTCATTTTATGGTTCCCTTTGGTGTGTAATGGACCGCATTGAAAAGGGGCTATGTTGTCCTTGGCCTATCTTAGATTTACCGATCCAAAGGGTTAGACTATCCAACCTAAGGGGTACCTTTTAGTGTATAACATCTATGCTAGGCAAAGCGTGGCAGACTTACATCTCCAAAGCAAGTAACAACTACTGGGGTGACCCGTTAGATGCACCAAATCAAACCTGACCTAGGGCTACCCATTGGTGTGTACCTTGATCATCTTTGGAAAGAATGAGTAGTAGATTTACATCTTCCAAAGCCAGGACGATCGCTAGGGTAACTTGTTGGTGGCAGAACAGATTGAACCCGACCTAAGGGTGACTATTGAGAGAGTATCATGGGGGACTTATCTCAACTCATGAGTAGTCAGGCGATTCCTATAGGGAGTTTTACTAACACTGCTCTAAAGATAGGATGCCTACTTGGGAAAGGTGCTGCTTGGGGCATTAATTCCAAATCTACAAGAAAATATATATTATTATTTGTTTATTATTGTGGATCCTATTATTGTGTGAGGGACTACACTGAGAAGGTCTATGTTGGCATGGACCTATCTCAGATTTACTGGACCAAGTGAGAATCTACGCATCCATAGAATAGAATCTCCAACCACAGGGTTGGTTACTAGGAAAGGGGGACTGTCCAATCCAGTAGTAACCCGGGTAGTGTTTAAATGAGGTTGCAAAGGATATGATCCAAATAGATTCCCCACATGGGAGGTGCCATTAGGAGCATTATCCTGAACCCTGTAAATAAGAAAGCCTATAGGTGTATGGTGGCCAACTTAAGGATAAAGTGTAGCAAACTTACATCTACCATGAGTAGTGTATCCACCGGGTGGGTCGCTTTCAACGTAGCGAAACCAACCAACCTAAGGTGGTCGTCAGTGTGAGAAAATCACTCTAAGAAGAAGGCATGTAGACCTATATCTCCCTAAAGTGGATATGATTACAGGAATAGTCTATCTTTTGCTTGACAGGTGCTATCCGACCTAGGGCCACCTGTCGATGTGTAGAAATTGTACTTAAGAAGATAGTATAGCAGACTTACATCTTTCAAAGCGAGGAACAACCACTAGGGTAACCCATTGTTGGCATAATAAGTTGAACCTCACCTAAGGGTGACTATTAAGTAGGGTGTCATAAAGAAGGATTGGACCCAAACTTGAAGTAGTTAGGAGGAAAGGTGTCACTGGGGGACTTACCCTAATCCTCTACTCGACCAAGTCAGTTCATGATGGCTAGTCCAAGAAGAAAGCATATAGTAGACTTATATCCTCTTGAATGAAGCCAACATGAAGGTAACTTATCAACCATGCCATAAGGCTTACCATGCTAACTTAGTACTGGTATGCAATGGTCAAGTCGGGAAGGAAAGCATAGCAAACTTACATATTCCTAAATAAGGGACTAGTAAGGTGACACACTAGCAGGGTAGCAAGTCAACCTAACCTAGAGCATCTAATGAGTGAGTACCACAGGGGGCTTTATCCCACATCAAAGTAGCCCAAGACAAAAGATGTGTATGTGTGTTTGTTAGATATACTCAACAAAGTCAGTTCATGATGGCTAGTTTAAGAAGAAGGCATAGCAGATTTAAATCCTTTTAAAGAGAGCTAACATGAGGGTAGCTAACCGACTACGTAGTAAGGCCTACCATGCTAACAAAGCACTCATCGGTGTGCATCGATCAATTTAGAAAGAAAAATGTAGCAGACTTACATCCTCCTGAACAAGGGGCCACTGGGGTGATGCATTAGTAGGGTAACACGTTAGCCTAGCCTAGAGCAGCTAATGAGTGAGGCCCGCGGGGGGCATTATCCCACATCAAAGTAGCCTGAGATAAAATATGTGTATTTGTTCATGTGTTTCTGTGTAGTTTGTGTTGGGTTGATGAAGGATAGGATGCCGCTTGGGTTCATTACACCTACCCTAAACACATCGAAGAGTGGATGAAATGGTGCCATAGGGGAAATGTAACTCCACCAAGAAAGGAGGTCACTCGGGTTCTCTCACACTTAACTTAGTTGTACTACTCAAACTAGGATGCCTCTTGGGTTTTCTTACACTTATCCTAATAGCACCAAAAAATTATGTAGTTTGTGTTTGTGTTGATGAAGGATAGGATGCCACTTGGGTTCTCTTACACCTATCCTAAACACATCATGGAAAATTCACAAATAAGCAAATAATGCTTCCAATGAAGAAGAGATTTGATGAATGTAAAGTTAGGATTTTTATTGATAATAATTATTTTCAAACATTATTTTAAAGATAATATTTCTTTAAATAGAGCTCGTTGATTGGAACCATTAGGCGCTCCCTAATTACAATGGTTTAAACTACTTTCCATCCCTTGAAGCACAAAGGTAGGCCTTTTAACGATCGAAAGTAGAATCATGATTTGAAAAGTTTTGAGATAGACTAACTTTAAAAGAGTTTAAACCATCTATATTCAACGTTAATTGAAGTCTCTCTTCTGTAAAGTAGAATCTTGGAGGATGCATCTCTAATATCACTTTAATCTCTTTTAGATCAATCCTTATTATCCCATGATGCTTTACTACAAGCCTTAGAAACTCCCTAAGCTCATCCTAAATGTATACTTTAGAAGATTCAACTTGTAGTGTCATAACCAATCAATGACTACTGATCATAAAGATGGTCTTCCTTTTCTTTAACCCTGGTGACTAGAGAAAGTCATGACCTTATAGTGGTAAATTCTAATGGAAATTACAAGTGTAAATGACCTCTCATCCTCTAGCATCATTCGACCCATCCTTGAATGTGGAGACTGCATGTAAAAAGGCTATGTTTGCTATCAAATTTGAAATATGTAATGTGGATTCATCTTCAAGAAATGCCTAACTAAAATCTTTATAATCAATGTATGTGTAGATTTGAATGTCCTTCCTTTTGACTGGGCATAATGTTGGGTAATCATGATAGCATCTTTCTTCTTCAATAAGGTTGAATTCAAACTTTGATCTTCTTCTTGGTGCAAATGTTTGCATAAAAAGTTTGCAAAGTAGGAATAGAAATAGGTTCAATTTTGATTTTGTAGGCTACTACCTTTAGAGATGTATCGGTCACTTCATTATGGTCTTAGGTAAAGCAGTCCTTAAACTGAAAGTAACCAAGTCATTGGCATTTTCTTTCTAACTTATCATATATGGATTTTGGTAGGGTGGGTGGACTACCTTTATGTTCGGTTAATCTCTTAAAACTCGATGGTTGATGATCTAATTTTCTTCTCAACTTCAGGGAGTGTATCATGTACTTGAAAGTCTTCAAAATTCTTTAAGCAAAGTAGGTAGACTAGGAAAAACATGATTTTATTACTTTATTTGAAAGTTTATCTACAACTGTTGAATCCTCTTTCAAGTTTGAAGAAAGTGATGAAGTGGAAATTTGATATCTCATATATATATATATATATATATATATATATATAGTTAGAGGTTAGGAGCAACTCTTAGCTTCCAATCCTTCCAATCCTATAATAATATCATGAGATAGTAAAATTAGAGCCAATGTGCTCGCATAACCACTAAGTTTCTAGTCATATCAATCATAAATTAGCCTTTTAGAACTTTTTATTTTAATGTTATCTACTCGAAAGAAATCTCAAAAGTAGACTCAAAAATTATTTCGTATATTTGTTTTCTCTCCTTTTCTTTGAATTTACACCTAGTACACATGATTTATCCTTTAGATTCCAAATCAATGTGTATTATTGGTGCTTTACTTCTTCTCTTTTCTTCTTTTTTTCTCTTCTTCACTTTTTTTCATTCATTTTTTTTCATTTTTTCTTTTCTTTCTTTTTTCTTTTTGTTTCATTTTTTCTTTCTCTCCTTTTTTAGTATTTGTTTATATTGGGTTCTGTAGAGGGGACTGCTTGTCTTTCCTTTCCATAGGATAGTTTATGTCGAGTATGACTTGAGGAGGTTGCCACTAATAGTGCAATAAAGAATCAAGTTAAGTTCCAATCAAACACTCCTCTATCTCCTTAGAGAAGGTGAGGGTGTACTCATTATTTTAGCTTAGTGGGCAACCTTCCAAGATGGTTTAGGACCTTCAGATTAACCTTGATAGTTTGATGCCCTTATTTTGGATTGTGAGGTGTATCTTAAGAAGGATTTAGAATTTGATTATTTCCACTGGTTTGCTTCTTCCTATGGTGTTGATCAAGTGGTTGGACCCTACCACTACAACAATTGGCGTGATATCTTAAAAAAATTGATTGATATCTACCTACTCTTTTATGATGCCAAAAAATTCTTCTATTACATATGATGATTCTAACTCTTTAACGATAGTGACACCACAAAAGTTTAGAATGGGGGTATCTTTACTCCAGTTGGAATCCTTAAAGACATCAAAAGTCCATCTAACTATTTTATGGATTATGGTCATTATTGTGATTGTCGTTTGAGAGTTGTCTTCTTTTGGTAATTAGATTCAAATCATTTTAGTCATACTTATCTAGAATGAATAAGACATACTCAAAATCTTTATTGATCTTATTCTTGGCTCTTGAAGGAACTTTTATGGTCTTTTTCCTTTGGTTAGGAAACTCGAGAATCATTGTCAAACAAGAAGTGGCTTCTTTCGCCTCCTCATTTCTATTGATGGTTGTAAGGTGGAATCTGGATTGCTAGAACGAGAACCATATCAGACCTTTGCTCGAATGTTGTCGATTTGAATTGTTAACTTGATTTGATTGTTGAATTGGAAGCCTCATTTAATAAATTTAGATATGCTAAATGGAGAGATTTTGGATTTTTTTTTTTTGGAGGAGAGACTTTGAATTTGATTTAAATTTAGAACCCACATTCAACAAATTTGGGTATGTTGAATGGGGTTCAAATGTTTTGGAGAGCTCTTAATTTATGATTCCATTGGTTCTCATTTGAATTTGATTTTATTTTGGGACCCTAATTTAATAAATTTGGGTATGTTAAATGGAGGGTCAATTGACTTTGTTTTGGATTCATTTTAAAATCTTCACTTAGCAAATTTATGTATGCTAAATGAGATTCAAGTGCTGTTGAAAACAATTTTGAAAGTATTTTAGTTGTTTACGATGATGTGTGTCACGTGTTTGATTTTGTTGAATTAGATTTGAAAATGGTATCTTTACTTAGCAAATTTAGGTATGCAAAGTGAAGCCCAATGTGTTTGATGTATTTTGATTTGATTTTGAAGAATGAGACTCTTACTTAACAAATTTGGTATGTTAAGTGGGGATCAAGTGTGTTTGATGAGTTTGTTTTGTTTTTTTTTTTGAAAGAGGACAACTTCTATTTAACAAATGTGGTATGTTAAATGAAGTTCAATTTGATTTCAATTTTGAAAAGGTGGGACTCTCACTTGACAAATTTGGGTATGTCAAATGGAGTTCACGTGTGTTTGATTTATTTGTGATTTTAAAAAGGGAACTCTACTTAGCAAATGTGGGTATGTTAAGAAAGTTCCAATTTGATTTTGATTTTGAAAAAGGGAATTCTCATTTGACAAATTTGGTTATATCAAATTAAATTCAAATGTGTTTTAGTTTTAGTGATTTTGAAAAGGGACTTCCATTTAACAAATTAAGGTATGTTAAATGGAAATCAATTATTTTTTTTATTTTCAAAGATGGGATATTTTTGTGATGTTGTTTTGAAAAGAGAAAATTCATCTTATCACATGTAGGATGTGCTAAATGAAATTTCATCTTTCTATCACGATCTTGTTTGAAAATAAAATATACATTCAACAAGCTTAGGTGTGTTGAATGGAGATTACAATTTTGATATTTGTGCTTTTGGAAAAATGATTTTAAAATTATTTGATTTTGAATTTTGAAAAGAACCTCCAAAACCCCAAAACCTAAACCCTAAACCCTAAACCCTAAAACCCTAAACCCTAAACCGTAAACCATAGACCCTAAACCCTAAACAAACCCTAAACACTAAAAAGCTTAAAACATAAACCTGAACTAAATAAAACCAAAAAATAAAATAAATAAGAAAACCTAAAACAAAATAAAATAAAATAAATACCTAAACCTAAAAAGAGATGAAAATAAAAAATAAAAATTAAACTAAAATAAAATAAATAAATACTTAGACTAAAAAAAATAAAAAACCTAAATCAAATAAAAACTAAACCTATAAAACAAACTAAAAACTAAATAAAAACCTAAATTAAAAAATAAATCTAAAAACAAAACCTAAAAATAAATAAAAAATAAAACCTAAACCCAAAACTAAAATAAAATCTAAACCTAAAATAAAAATAAAATAACATAAACATAAATAAAATAAACTAAACTAAAGTAAATAAAACCTAAATCCAAACCTAAAATAAACTAAACCTAAGCCTAAACTAAATAAAATAAAATAAACTAAAATAAACCTAAACCTAAACTAAAAAATAATACCTTAAAATAAACCTAAATTAAAAGCTAAAGCCTAAACCTAAAAAATAAAATAAATAACATAAACCTAAACCTAAAAGTAAAAAAAAATATGGCTTAACCTAAAATAAAATAAAATAAAACTAACCTAAAAAATAAACTTAAACCTAAAAAATATAATAAAATAAAAAACCTAAATTAAAATAAATAAACCTAAAATAAATAAACTAAACTAAATAAAAATAAAATTAAACCTATAAAAAATAAAATAACTTTAATTAAAATAAAAAATAAACTAAATAAACCTAATCCTATGAGTTTAATTAATTTAAAATAATAAAAAATAAAATAAAATAAAATAAAAAAACCCTAACTATAAACCCTAAATGCTAAAACTAACCCTAAACCCTAAAACCCTAAACCCTAAACCTTAAACCCCAAAACCTAAACCCTAAACCCTAAACCCATAACCCTAAAAACTTAAAAATCTAAACATAAACTTAATAAAACCTAAGAATAAAATAAATAAAAAATGTTAAAGCTAAAAAAAAATAAAAACCTAAACTAAAAATAAAAATTCAAAATTAAAAATAAAAACCTAAACCTAAACAAATATAATAAAAACCTAAACATAAATCTAAAAATTAAAAATAAAACCATAACCTAAAACATAAAATAAAAATAAAACTAAACAAAAAAATAAACCTAAACTTAAACCAAAAGCTAAAAAAACTAAAATAAAAACTTAAAATAAAATAAATAAACTAAACTAGATAAACCTAAACCTATTTTTTTACTTAATTTAAAAAAACCCTAACCCTAAACCCTTTTGGTTATTCTTTTGCCTTGATTTTGTGTTTGGTTATCTCCTAGGATTAGCCTCTGTTGGGTGCGTTGTTTGCAACATATTTTGTGTTGTTATTATGCTTCCTGTTGGGTTAGTCTTTGTTGATGGGAAAGTTTTGTTTTTCAGCTGCTCCTGGCTAGCTGCTATTGTTGCCTTTCTCTGGTGGCTATGTTTCGTTTGGACCACTGTTGTGTGGTGCTTTGTTGGTTTTTTGCATTTCCTTGGCTGTTGGGAATGCTTCCTTTGTTGGTTACTTATGATGGGTTATTCTCTGGTGGTTACCTTATGGTTGTTTTACTTAGCTGGTTTGGTTGGAGGAGTTTTCATTGTCCTTGGAATCTTGGTTGGTTGATTTTTTTTCCTTGTTGGTCTTTTCCTTCTTCTTGGACAATTTGTTGAAGCCTTTTGCTATGCTTGTCAAACCTTTGTTGATCCTTTTGGATTGAACTTTTTAGTTTCTGGTGGTTGGTGGCTGTCTTTAGCCCCCTTTTATGTAAATGTTTTGTCTTCTAGTGATTTGGACTGGCTGTAGCTTATGTTTCCTTCAGTTGATGGTTTCATTTCTGAGTTGTTTAGTCATTTTTGGTTGCTCACCGTAGTTTGACTTGGTGACTGCTACTTGTTGGGACATTGGCTTGAGGGCTCCTATCTTAGTTTTGTTGATTGTTTCTCTATTAATTTTCATTGGTCTGGTGCTTGCTGATGTCTGGTTTTGGTTTTCCCTGGTGGTTTGACTACAAGCTGGTTGTTGGCCGGTTGCTCTTTATTTAATGGTGTAAGATCTGCAACTTTGCGGACTGTTGGCCTGGTATGTTTGCTTGTATCAGATATGCTTGCTATGATGGCTTTGATGTTACAAACCTCTTCTCTCGGGTTGGTAGCATTACATATGATTGTAACCCTTCTTCATGAAGTTTGGATGCCCATATGTATTGTTGCCCCTTGAGATGACCCTAACTAAGCCTAAGCCTTCTCGTTCTCAGCTCTCTCCTTTTCCTCTCTTTATTCTTATTCTTTTTAGCTATGCCTTTTGCCTTTGAAGTGTTTTGCATATTATTTTTACAAGTTGGAACTTTACAAAGGGAATGGTTGTTACTCAGTCAAGCCAAGCGTTGTTGTTGTGGATCTTGCTTATCTTGCTTTCTCAAAGGAATCATGAACTACTGTTGACTCATCCTTTTATTGATTTCAAGATTTATTTTAGTCTTACTCTGTGTCTTTTTCTCTTATGATTTTTAGTTGTTGAATTTGCTCTTTTATTTTCTTTTCTTTTTCTAATGTACTTAGATGGGGGTTTAGCTCTTTAGGTTTCCTATAGCTCTGAGAGCAGTAGAATTTTAAAGCTTTACCCCTTTTAAGGACATTGTATTTTTTCCTTTTATGTTAATAAAATTCTAACTTTCCCAAAAAAACACTAAACAACCCTAAACCATAAAACTTAAACCCTAAAACCTAAAACTCTAAAACCTAAACCCTAAATCCTAAACCTTAAACTCTCTTAAAAAACCTTAAACCTAAACCTTTAACCCTAAGCCATAAACTAAAACTTAAACCCTAAACCTAAAACCTAAACCCCACCCTAAACCTAAACCTAAACCTTAAACCCTAAATCCACACAAACCCTAAAACCTAAACCATAAACCATAAACCCTAAAACCTAAACCTAAATTAAAAATAAAATAAATAAAATAAAACCTAAACTAAAACCTAAACTAAATCTTAAACCTAAACCTAAATAAAATAAAATGAGAATATGAAAACTAAAATAAAATAAATAAAAAAACTATCTAAAAATTAAATAAACCTAAAAAATAAAAACCTAAATAAAATAAAACTAAACCTAAAATAAAAATAAAATAAACATAAGATAAAATAAAATATAAATTAAATAAAACTTAAACCTAAAATAAACCTCAAAATAAATAAAAAAACACTTCCCTAAACTAAAAAACCCAAAACCTAAAATAAAATAAATAATAAAATAAACCTAAACTAAACTAAACTAAAATAAATAAACCTAAACCTAAACCTAAAATAAATTAAACCTAAACCTAAACCTATGTTAAAGATAAAATAAACAAAAATAAACCTAAGCCTAAACTAAAAAAAATGTAAAAAATACCTAAAATAACAAAACACAACCTAAAATAAAGTAAAACCTAAACCTAATAATTAAAAATAATACATCTAAAAATAAATTAAAAATAAAACTAAACTAAAAAATAAACCTAATCCTAAGCTTATAAAATAAGCTAAAATAAAAAAACCTAAACTAAAATGATAAATTAAACTAAATAAAAAATAAAATAAACCTAAATAAAATTAAAATAAAATAAACTAAAATAAAAAATAAACTAAATAAATAAATAAACCTAAACCCTTTTGCTTTTTTTTAACAAAACCTAAACCCTAAACTACCATAAATCATAAACCTTAAACACTCTAAACTCATACCATAAACCAGGCCAACCCTAAACCCTAAACCTACCTAAACCTCTGGGCCCTACCCAACTGCTGACACTGACCACTACATTACCAACCACTACCTAACCACTATAAACCCTAAACCATCCAAACCTAAATCTAAAATCTAAACTCACCACACCCTACCCTAAACCCTACCCACACCCTCCACACCAAACCCTGGGCCCTAAACCTACTACCATACTCTAAATCATAAATAATTAACCCTAAATCCAACACTCCACTAAACATTAACCACCCACTCTAACTCAAACCCAAGCCTCTCACTAAACCACTAAACTAAATCCTAATCCTAACCCAAATCCTAAACCCAAAGCATAAAACCTAAAACCCTCTAAACTAAAGCCTAACTAATCTAAACCATAAACCCAACCTACCTAAACTAAAGTAAGTAAATTAAAAAATAAACCTAAACCCTAAAACCTAATAAACATAAACCTAAAGAGTGGTGAACCTTGATGGTAGGAACATCACCGTCAACTAGGCTCAGTCTAAATCTAGCGGTGGAGGTGAAGGCAGAGGCGATAGTTATTGTAGTGGTGGTGGGGGATCTAGAGGTGCTAGTGGATATGGAGGTGGTCGTTGGAGTAGTGGTGGTTATGGAGGGGAGAGGAGCGTTGGAGGTTACAGCCATGGTGGTGACAGAGGGAGAGATTGGGGATATGATGGTGGATCCCGCTACTCGAGAGGCCAGGGTGGTTCTGATAGGAACTGGAGAAACTAAATACTGATCGATTCCATCTTCTGCTTATGGAACTGTGTCTTCATAGTAGAGACTATTCTAGTTACCTAGGGTTTTTAATTTGCTCTATGCGTGCTCATTTTTTACCAATGTTGTCACTTGTGTCTTAGAAAAGTTGGTGTGTTACTTGGTTGATGAATTCAAAAAGAAGAAATGTCAAATCTGAATTTATTCTCTATTAAAAAAAACTAAAACCCTAAACCCTAAACTAACACCCTAAACCTAAAACCTAAACTCTAAACCCTAAACCCTAATCCCTAATCCTAATTCCTAAACCCTAAACTACCTAAACCCTAAACCCAAAATCCTAAATCTAAACCCCAAACCTTAATCTTAAACCCAAAATCATAAACTAACCTTGATACAAAGCTAAGACCAAAACCTAAACTAAAGAACCTAAAAATAAATAAATAAATAAACCTAAACCAAAATAAAATAAAATAAAACCTAAACTTAAACCTAAGAAAATAAAATAAAATGTAAAAACTAAACTAAATAAATTAAATAAAAACCTAAACTAAACTAATAAATAAAAAACCTAAATAAAAAAAAACTAAACCTAAAATAAAAATAAAATAAACCTAATATAAAAACTAAATAAAAACCTAAACCTAAAAAATAAACCTAAAAATAAATAAAAATAAAACATAAACCCTAAAAAATACCTAAACCTAAAATAAAAATAAAATAAACTTAAACCTAAACTATCATAAACAAAACTAAAATAAATAAAACCTAAATAAACTAAACCTAAACCTAAACTAAATAAAATAAACTAAAAATAAACCTAAACCTAAATTAAAAAATAAAGCCTAAAATATACTTAATATTAAAATTTAAACCCTAAACCTTAAAAAATAAAATAAAAACCTAAACCTAAATCTAAAAATAAAAAATAAAACCTAAACCTAAAAAATAAAATAAAAATAAAACTAAACTAAAAATAAACCTAAACTTAAACCTAAATTTTAAAATAAACTAAAATAAAACCTAAACTAAAATAAATAAACTAACATAAATAAATAAACTAAATAAAATAAAATAAACCTAAATATAAAATATAAATAAATAAATAAAAAAATAAAATAAACCTAAAAAAAATCTTGAACCCTAAAACCATAAACTCTAAATCGTAACCCTAAACTTGAATATAAAATAAAATAAAAAAAATAAAAATTAAACTAAAAAGAATAAATAAAAACCTAAACTAAATTTAAAAAAATAAAAAAACCTAAAAAAAACCTAAATAAAATAAAACTATATGTAAAATAAAAATATACCTAAAATAAAATAAAATAAAATAAAATAAAATAAAAACTAAGTAAAAACCTAAACCTGAAAAACAAACCTAAAAATAAAACCTAAAAATAAATAAAAAATAAAACCTAAACATAGAATAATAAAATAAATCTAAACCTAAACTAAAATAAATAAAACTTAAACCTTAACCTAAAATAAACTAAACCTAAAGCCTAAAATAAATAAAATAAAATAAAATAAACTTAAACCTAAACTAAGAAATAAAACCTAAAAATAAACATAAAATAAAATTCTAAAACCTAAACCAAAATCCTATACCTAAAAAAAAAATAAACCTTAACCTAAACCTTTAAAACCTAAACCAATAAAAAAATAAATCTAAGCTAAAAATAAACTAAACCAAAGAAAAATAAAATAAAATAAATAAACATAAATAAATAAATAAATTAAATAAATAAAAACCTAAATAAAATAAACTAAATTAAAATAAACTAAATAAATAAACCTAAAACCTGCTTTTGCTTGTTTTAAAAAACCCCACTAAACCTAAATCCTTATACCACATAAACCCTAAACCTAAACTTATAAACCTTATATCCCTACCACAAACTAACTAAACCACCAAACCCCAACTCCACCCTAAACCCTAAACCCTAAACCACCACCCTAAACTAAACCCCTAAACCAAACCAAACAAACACTAAACCTAAACCACTAAACCCCACTAAACCTAAACCCTAAACCACTAAATCTTATTTTCACTTTTAGCTTGGTGGGTTTTGTTTTGATCACTTGCTTTTGGGTTGGGTTGTTTCTATCAGTGGTTCATCTTTTTTTGGGTTGGTTTTTTTAGTGGCTTCTATCTTTTCTACCTTGTTACTCTGGTTGCTGGTTAATGAGATGGTTTATGCTCTAGCTTTATTCTATTTTCTACGCTAGATGGTTTATTGGCTCTCCTATTGAACTTGAATTACTTTTTGCTAGTTTTTCATGGTTAGATGGGTGGCCTTCCTAGTGGGAACTGTTATTGGTTGTTCCCTTTGTGGGCCTTCTTTTGTAGAATTTCCTGGCTACTTTTTTGGGGGTTGCCTCGTAGTTCCTTATTGTTTGTTATTGGATACTTCTTTTGCCTTGGTTTGGTATTTGATTATTCTCCTAGGATTAGCATTTCTTTGGGTGCATTATTTGCGGCACATTTTATGTTGTTATTATGCTTTTGTTCTTAGTATTTATTGTTGGGAAGTTTGGTTTTTTGGCTAGTCTGGCTATTCTGTATTATTGCTTTCTATGGTGGTTGTGCATCTTTTGGACCTCATGTTGTGTGGTGCTTTGTTGGTTTTGCTTTTCTAGGTCTTGGGATGCTTCTTTTGTTGGTTACTTATGATGGGCTATTCTCTAGTGGCTTCCTAATGGCTATTTTACTAAGTTGGTTTGGATGGAGGACTTTTAGTTGTCCTTGGAATCTTGGTTGGTTAATTTTTTACTTTTTTTTGGCTATTTCTCTATTAATTTACCATGTGTCTAGGGCTTGCTGATGGCTAGTTCTAGTTTTCCCTAGTATTTGGATAATGGCTATTGTTGGTGTTCTGATTTTGTTATAGCCTCTCTCTAGATTATTGTGATTAGTCTGCTGTGGTTTTTGTTTGGTGGTTTGCCTGCTAGCTAGTTGCTAGTCAGTTGCTCTTTATTTAACAGTGTAGGATCTGGAACTCTATGGACTATTGGCCATGGATGTTTGCTTGTATCAAGTATGCTGGCTATGATGGCTTTGATGCTACTCACCTCTTCTCTTTGGTTGGTAGCATTACATATGATTGTAACCCTTCTTTATGAAGTTTGGATTCTCATATATTTTGTTTCCCTTTGAGATGATCCTAACGAGCACTTTCTTTCTCGACTCTCTCCTTTTCCTCTTTATATTTATCCTTTTTAGCTATGACTTTTGCCTTTTTAGTGTTTTGTAGATTTTTTTTATAGGTTGGAACTTTACAGTGGGAATGGTCATTACTCAGTCAACCCAAGTGTTGTTGCTGTCAATCTTGCTTATCTTGCTTTCTCAAAGGAATCATGAACTGCTTCTGACTCATCCTTTTACTATTTTTAGGATTTGTTTTAGTCTTACTTTATGTCTTTTTCTCTTATGATATTTAGTTGTTGTATTTGCTCTTTGGTTTTCTTTACTCTTTATAATGTACTTAGATAGGGGTTTAGCTCTTTAGGTTTCTTGTTGCTCTCAGAGCAGTAGAATTTTAGAGCTTCATCCCTTTTAAGGACATTATATCTTTTCCATTTATGATAATAAAATTCTAACTTTCCCCAAAAAATAAATCCTAAACCATAAACAAACCCTAACAAACCTAAAATCCAAACCTACCACCCCCAAACCCTAAACCCTAAACCCCAAACCCTAAACTCAAACCCTAAAAACCCTAAACTAAAAAAACCCTAAAAAAGCTAGAAAACCTAAAACTAAATAAACTTAAATAATAAATAAATAAAACTAAACCAAAATAAAATAATATAAAATAAAAATAACTAAACCTAAACTAAACTTAAAAAAGAAATAAATAAAATAAAATAAATAACCAAAACTAAACTTAAAATAAAACATTAATAAACTAAAACTAAACCTAAATAAAATAAAATAAACCTAAAGATAATAAATAAAACTAAAGACTACCTAAAAAATACCCAAACCTAAAATAAAAACCTAAACCAAAATATGACCTAAAACCATGTGCCACCCTGAGCTAGACCCTGGAAAGGCTAAACCATAACCCTAAACCCTAAATGGCCACAAACCCTAAAACCCAAACCCTAAGTGCCCTGAAACAAGCTCTTAAGGCAGCCTGGCTAAAACCTGAGCCCTGAGGCTAAACTAGGCCAGACCCTAGGCCTACCACCTAAACCCTGAGCCTAGACCTAACCATAAACCTGAGCCTAAAAATGAGCCAAATAAAAAATAAAATAAAGCCAAACTAAACTAAACCTACATAATAAAAAGATAAAATAAAACTAAACTAAGATAAAATAAATAAAACCTAAAAGACTAAGAATAAAAGAAAATAAAAGCTTAAAATAAAATAAAACTAGGCTAAAATAAAATAAAAAAAAACTGGATAAATAAAATAAACTAAATAAATTTAAACCTAAAATAAACCTAAAATAAATAAAAAAATAACACTAAAAAACTAAAAAAAAAAAACCTAAACCAAATAAAACTAAAATAAATAAAATAAAATATTTAAACCTAAACTAAAATAATCTAGATAAAATAAATAAAATAAACCTAAACTAAATAAAAACTAAACCTAAACAACTAAATAAAATAAACTAAACTAAAATAAACCTAGCATAAACTAAAAAAATAAAACTTAAAAAATAAAATAAAAAACCTAAACCTAAAAACATAAAATAAAAACCTAAACAAACCTAATAATAAAAATAAAACATAAACCTAAAAAATAAATAAAACTAAACTAAAAAATAAACTAATATTGCTAAACCTAAAAATAAACTAAGATAAAAACACACTAAAATAAATAAACCTAAAATAAATAAACTAAACTAAAATAAAATAAAATAAATAAAATAAAATAAATAGATAAAAAAAAATAAATAAAATGATAAAGTAATAACAAACCTATCGGTTTGCTTAATTAAAGGACCCTAAACCTAAACCACCCAAACCCTAACCCAAAATCTGAAACCTAAACCCTGAGCTACAGGCCCTAAACCCTGACCTGCTGCCCCAGGCCTAGGCCAAACCACAAAGACCCTAAAACCTTGAGCCACAGGCCAAACCCTGGCTTAAACTTAGCCTCCCTAAACTGACCAGTCCACCCATGGTTTAGGCCCAGGCAAGGCCCTCCTGGGCTGGGCACTGAGCCTAGGCCACTGAGCCAGGCCCTACATGTAAATGACCCACAGGCCAGGCCTTAGCCACAGGCTCTGTGCCACTGAGCCCCTCCCAAAATCAGATCTGAGCCCCAGCCCCACCTAAACCACAAATCTCCTAAACTCTGGGCTTTGAGACTAAACACTAAACCATGAGCCATACCTAAACCACAAAACCATGCAATCCTAAACCTGAGCCCTAAACCACAATCCTAAACCTGACCTAAACCTGACCACAAACCTAGCCAAACACCTGACCTTAAAGTAACCCAAATAACTGATCCTAACCTGTAAAAACCTAAACCCAACCACCTAAACCTAAAGTAACTAAATAAATTTAAAATAAACCTAAACACTATAACATAAACTTAATACATGCTATAGAATGGGTGAACCTTGACACATCAGTCAACTAGGTCTCTAGATGGTGGGAGGTGGAGGCGATTATCCAGTGGTGGTGGGGGATCTAGGTCTTTGGTGGATGGTGGTGGGAGGCGGGTGTGGTGGAGGCGGGAAGAGTGGAGGTTATAGGCATTTGTGGTGGCGAGAGGAGAGATGGGGATATGATAGTGGATAGTGGGTGGTTTGATGATGGCGAAGAGCAGAATCGATCCATTTGTGGAATTGTGTCTTTATATTAAAGATGATTCTAGTTATCTAGGGTTTTTGATTTGCTCTATGCATGCTCATTTCTATCTATATTATTGCTTGTGGCTTAGAAAACTTGGTGGGTCACTTGGTTGATGAAATAAAAAAAAAGAATTATTTAATCTGAATTTGTTCTCTATTAAAAAAAAAAACCCTAAACCAAACTAAAACTTGAACCTAAAACCTAAACCCTAAACCCTAATCCTAAAACCCACAAACCCTAAAACCTAAACCCACAAACCTAAACCCAAACCACAACCTAAACCCAAATAGAAACCATAAACCCAAACCCCAAACCCAAACTCCAAACCCTAAACCTAAACCTTAACTAATCCAAACCCAATCCTAAAAACACAAACCTAAACTAAATTAAATAAAACTAAAAATAAAATAAAAAATAAAAACTTGAACTAAATAAAATAATATAAAATAAAAACAAAATCTTAAACTAAACTAAACCCAAAGAGAAAATTAAATAAAATTTAAAACTAAATTAAAATAAATAAATAAAACTAAACCAAAGGAAAGCCTCAACCTACTAAACCTAAAATAATACAAAACTAAAATAAAATAAACCTAAATAAATAAATAAACTAAAATAAATAAAATAAATAAAATAAATAAAAAAAAAAATAAAATAAACTAAAATAAACTAAATAACTAAATAAACCTAAACTTGTTTTGCTTAATATTAAAATAAAATAAAATAATAATAAATATAACCCAACCTACCCAAAACCAACCCAACCCAAAAACCTTAAACCCTAAACCCTAAACACAATACTCTACAACACCCCTAAACCACACTAAACCCTAAAACCTAAAACCTAAACCTATACTAAATGAGACTTAAAATAAAATAAATAAATAAATTGAAACCTAAATAAAATAAAATAAAATAAAATAAAATAAAACTAAACTAAAATCTAAACTAAACCTAAAAAAAAAGCTAAAAAAAAATAAAATAAATAAAATAAACTAAAATATTGAATAAAAACCTAAACTAAACTAAAAATAAAATAAACCTAAAACTAAAAACCTAAATAAAATAAAACTAAATAAAATAAAATAAAATTAACCTAAAATAAAATAAAATAAAACTAAATAAAACCTCAACCTAAAATAAACCTAAAAAATAAATAAATAAAACCTAAACCCTAAACTAAAAAAAAAACTAAACCTAAAAAATAAAATAAAATAAAATAAAACTAAATAAATAAAATAAACTAAACTAAAATAAATAAAATCTTAACCTAAACCTAAAATAAGCTAAACCTAAACTAAATAAAATAAAATAAACTAAAATAAACCAAAACTTTAAAATTAAACCAAAAAAATAAACCTAAAATAAAAGCCAAAAACTTAAACCTAACAAAATAAAATAAAACTAAGCTTAAATCTAAAACAAAAAAATAAACCATAAACTAAAAAATAAAATAAAAATAAAACTAAGCTAAAAAAAAATAAACATAAACTATAAACCTAAAATAAACTAAAAAAATAAACTAAAATAAATAAACTAAACTAAATAAAAATAAAATAAACTAAATAAAATAAAATAAAATAAACTAATATAAATAAAATAAATTAAATAAGCTAAAGGTTTAATTTAAAAAAACCCTAAACCCTAAACCATAAAACCATAAATCCTAAACCCTAAACCTTAACATAAACCCTGCTAAAACATAAACTAAACTAAACCTAAACCCCTACAAACCTAAACCTAAAACCCTAAACCCTAAAACCTAAACCCTCAAAACTAAACTCTAAAGACTAAACACTAAACCCTAAACCCTAAACCCTATACCCTAACCATAAACTCTAAACCCTAAACCCCAATCCTTAAACTTATTTTCACTTTTTGGCTGGAGCTGGGTAATGTTTTTGATCTCTTTCTTTTAGGTTGGCCTGGTGGTTACTACCTAGTGGTTGCTATGTTTTCAGCCTTGGTTGGCTTGGTTTTTTTATCTTGGTGGCTGCTATCTTCTCTGCCTTGTTACTCTAGTTGCTGGTGGATGAGATGGTTTCTTTTATTTATTAAGTTCTGCACTACTTGGTTTATTGGCTCTCTCTTGAACTCGGATTACTTTTGCTAGTTTTCATGGTTGGATGGGTGGCTAATGGGAACTATTGGTTGTTGCCCTTATGGGCCTTCTTTTGAGAATTTTTGGCTACTTTTGGGGGTTGCCTCCCAATTCCTTATTGTTTGTTGATGGATCCTTTTTTTGCCTTGGTTTGGTGTTTGCTTATTCTTCTAGGATTAGCCTCTACTAGGTGCATTGTTTGCAGCATGGTTTATGTTATTATTATGCTTTTATCGGTTAGTCTTTGTTGTAGGAAGTTTGGTTTTTTATCTACTACTCTTTGTTCCCTTTCTATGGTGGTTGTGCTTCTTTTGGACCTCTGTTGTGTGGTGCTTTGGGTTTTCTACTTTTCCTTAGCTAGGGATGCTTCATTTGTTGGTTACTTATGATGGGCTATTCTCTGGTGGTTTCCTTATGACTATTTTACTTTGCTTGTTTGGTTGGAGGACTTTTAGTAGTCTTTGGAATCTTGGTTGGTTGACTTTTTCTTTGTTGGTATTTTCCTTCTTCTTGGACAATTTCTTTGGAGCCTTTTGAAGGCTAAACCTAAACCCTAAACCCTAAACCCTAAACCTAAACCCTAAACCCTAAACCTAAACTAAACCTAAACCTAAACCCCTAAACCTAAACCCTAAACCCTAAACTAAACCTAAAAACCCAAACCTAAACCCTAAACATAAATGTAAAGTAACTAAATAAATTAAAAATAAATCTAAACCCTAAGTCCTTTTAAACCTTAAACCTAAACCTTAAGAATGGGTAGAACCTTGATTACACAACATCACCATCAACCGTTCAATCTAGATCTAACGGTGGAGGTGAATGTGGAGGTGGTTGTGCATGGTGGTGGGGGATCCGGAGGTCTTGGTGGATATGGAGGTGGTGGTGTGGTGATTATGGAAGCGGGAGGGCGATAGAGGTTACATGGTGGTGGTGGGGGAGGGAGAGATCGAGGATATGATGGTGGATACTCTTGGAGAGGTGGGTGGTTGATGGGAACGGAGAAGAAAAGCGATTCAATTGCTACTTATGGAACTATGTCTTTACAATAGAGATGTTCTAGTTATCTAGGGTTTTGATTTGCTCTATGCATGCTCATTTTGATCTATGTAATCGCTTGTGTCTTAGAAAGCTTGGTGTGTTACTTGGTTGAGGAAATCAAAAAGAAGAAATGTTGAATCTGAATTTGTTCTCTGTTAAAAAAAACCTAAACCCCAAACCCTAAACCCTAAAAACCCTAAACACTAAAGCTTAAATACTAAACCCTAGACCCGAAACCCTAAACCCTAACCACAAAACTAAACCCTAAACCCACAAACCAACCCTAAACCTAAAAACCTAAAACCTAAACCTAAACTAAATAAAACCTAAAATAAAATAAATAAAAAAACCTAAACCAAAATAAAATAAGAAAATAAAATAAAATATAAACATAAATTGAAACCTAAACCTAAAATAATCTTAAATAAAACTAAACTAAATCAAATAAAATAAATAAAAAATAAAAATTGAACCTAAAATAAAAATAAAATAAAATAACCTAAATAAAAAAAAATAAACCTAAAATAAAAATAAAATAAAATAAACATAAATAAAATAAATAAAACTAAAATAAAATAAAATAAACCTAAAAAAAAATAAAATAAAATAAAATAAACCTAAATAAAAAAAAACTAAACCTAAAATAAAAATAAAATAAACTAAATAAAATAAATAAATAAACTATAAAAAACTAAACCTAAACTAAAAACTAAATAAAATAAAATAAACTAAAAAAACATAAACCTAAAACTAAAATAATTTAAAATCTAGTAAAAAAACTAAACCTAAAAATAAAAAAATAAAACTAAAAATAAACCTAAACCTAAACCAAAATAAAAATAAACATAACCAAACTAAATAAAATAAAAAATAAAAATAAAAACCTAAACTAAAAATAAAATCTAAAAATAAACTAAAATAAAATAAACCCAAACCTAAAATAAATAAAAACCTAAAACTAAACTAAAAATAAAATAAAACCTAAAACCTAAATAAAATAAAATAAAAACTAAAACAAAATAAAAAACCAAAATAAAATAAAAATCATAAACTAAAAAATAAATAATCTAAGCTAAATAAAATAAATAAATAAATAAAATAAAAAATAAAATAATCTAAAATAAATAAAAATATACTAAATAAACCTAAACCTACAATTTAATTTTAAAAAAAAAATAAAAAAAAAATAAAATAATAAAACCATAACCCTAAACCCTAAAACTAACCCTAAACCTTAAACCCTAAAGAAAAAAAATAATAACCCCAAACCAAGGTAAAATAACAACCACAATAAATAATAACCAATGCAAACACTAGCCAAAAAAGGACCATAGCAACCACCATCCAAAGCAAGAAGAGAGCCACTAAAACCAAGAGAAAGAAAAGCCACAAAGGATCAACCAAAAACCAAACTCAGAGAGCCACCAAAACCATAAAGGGAAGAAAAGTCGAGCCAAAACCTAAACAGTCCAACTAGCTCAAAGAAACTAAAGGGAAGCAACACAATAGAAAAATAAATGGCAAAAGCCATAAGCACCAAATCCCAACAAAGCCAAAAGAAGCCAACCACCTGATAGAAAATCCAAACAGGCAAAACAATACACAAAAGTATGATACAAGGCACCAGTCACCCAAGTGCCCAGACAAAGGCCAACAAAACAACTAGGCCAAACTAGCCAAAGGAAAATCAAACAAATAAAGAAAAGAACAAAAATATAAAAGAAACTAATATATGGGAAGATTTATCTAAATTAGACAAACCTCTTAAATTCTTATGAATATTATCATTGGTAAACAAAGTAAACTTTGAGAGATCGCACCCCAAACTAGTTAAAAATTCAATACAAGAGTTACCTTCTCTTAAAATATGTGTAAATTTTAAAGAAAGTTTAGAGATAATAGCTTTAATATTTGTAATTAAATAGAAAATCCCAAAGATTACCCTTATGGCTAGAATTGATCACAACAACAACCATCTTAGCATAAGATTCCAACCAAATAGTCTGAAATTTTTCTCTAAACGAAGCTTAAGAGCATAAAAAATAGCAATCAATTCAGCAAAAATAACCGATTTAATAGAAAGAGGAGTGAAAAATACCAAGATAATATTCCCATGATTATTTCTAAAAATGCCACCACAACCTGATTTGTAATTTGCAATGAAATTTTAATACAACAATTAGAGGCTTAATCCAATGAATAATTTTATATTTAGAGACGAGTCACAATACAAAACCGATACCCAATTTAGAGGCAACAACCTTACACCATCTAAAATTAGTACCATTGAGAAGAATAGCCTTATGTAATGAAAAAATATTTTCTTTAGTCCTAGCAATAATCCTCTTATGGTTCATAAGCACATCACGATGTTTAGCATCATTTCTGTTAAGCCAAATAAACCAAATCAAAGTAACAACCACCACAATTTTGATATCCCCTTTAATAGTATTAAGAAAATAAGAATCGAAAAGTTGCATTTATGTTAAATTGCCATTAAAAAAACTTAAGTTAAATAAATCCTTATACCAACCCCAAAGTTTAGAGGCAATGGTACCATTAACAAAAAAAAGATTAACATTCTTAATATGTAAACAACACATGCATTTGGAAGGTATATTAAAATCTTTGTCCCAAAGTAAAGAGTAACAATAATATAATCCCTTAAAATTTTCCACATAAGAATAGAGTAAGAAGTAGGAATAATATTATTCCAAATTTTAAAGAAAATAGAGAAGTGGAGTTTTAACTTTAACATAATGCCAAGTATCTTTAAAAGAAAATTCTATTACTAGAAATTTTAAAAAGAATTTGATCCAAAAAATTACTATCAATAGAAATATTAATGATGTTATTACTAATGAAATCAGGAATCAACTCATTTAAAAGAGAGAAATTCCATTCCCCATTATAAATAAAATGACTAACTTTCAAAGAAGAAGTACAATAGGTATAAGCAAAGAATCAATGAAAAGTCCCCCATCTAGTTATCTTGCCAAAAGAAGGAAGACCCATTATAAATACCCCAAAAAAATGAGAGGTTCCACTTTCCATTTATTATCATAGAGCCATTTCCAAACAATAGAATCACCATGTGTATAATTGCAAATCAAACGATGCTTACCTTTGAAATATTTAAATTTCATGAATTTAGCCCAAAGACTTCCATTTTTCTAAAAATTTCACCAAAGTTTATAAGAAAAAACATTGGTGGAGTCCATCAAATATTTACACCCAAGGCCACCTTCATAAATAGTACCACACATATTGGACCAACAAGTCTAATGAAGCCTTTTGGCTGAATTCCTAGAACCCCAAAAAAACTTATTAAAAAGTCTTTCAATCCGGATAAGAATAAGGGAATTAGGAACAATATTAAGCAACAGATAAAAAGGAAGAGAATAAAGAGTACTTTTAATAACAATTAATCTACCACCAAATGATAAAAAATAAAATTCAAGGGTAGAAATTTTATTTTGAATATTATGAATTACCTCATTAAAGAGATGGGATCTCTTATGACCATAATATAAAGGGGAGCCTAATTATTTAATAGGAATATTTTGATGAGAAAAATAAGTAATATCCATTATTTTATTAATTCTATTGATAGAGGTAGAAGTAGAAGTGATAAAACAACTTTTATGAGTACTAATTAAAAGCCCACTTTCCTTTTCAAATTTATTTAAAAAACCCTTAAGCATTTGAACATAATGTAATGAGCCATTACAAAATATTATGAAATCATCAGCAAAGATTAAATGAGAGATAGCCAAACCACTAAGATTCCTGAAATACATACTAGAATTCTTCTAAAAAAAAGATTAAACCAAAAAGACAAATATTCAATCGCAATAATAAAAAGCAATGGAGAAAGAGGGTCACCTTGTGTTATACCTTGAGAGGAATTAAAGAAACCAAAGTTTTCACCATTGATAACTAATGAAAACCAAACATTTCTAATTATATTGTTAACCAAAGAAACAAAATGATTAAAAAAACCAAATAAAAATAGAATGCTATTAAGAAAATCCCAAGAAATGTTATCATAAGCTTTTATGATGTCAAGCTTAAAAGTAAATTGTCACCTCTAGTTTTAACATTCAAATCATGAATCAATTCTTGAGCAAGCAAGAAGTTATCCAAAATAGTTCTTCCTTTCATAAAGCCGCTTGATTAGAGATATAATCTTAGGAAAAAAACTTACTAAGTTTATTAGTCAAAATTTTAGAAATCAATTTATTGAAAAAAGTAGACTAATAGGTCTAAAGCCATTCCAAAAGTCGATTTTAATTCTAGAATATGAACAATACAAGTGCTAGTAAAATATTTAGAATAGAATTTGAAAAAAATCCTTAGTAGCATTAATAAGATTAGCTTTAATCATAAACCAAGCTGTTTAAAAGAATAAAGTAGTGTAACCATCCAGCCCTACAATAGAATCAACATTCATACCGTTATGAATATTAAAAATTTTCTCATCAGAAGGAGTAACCAAGCTCATTATCCTCTATAGACATAATATAAGGATGATAGAGGGATTGGATTAATGCTCAAGTTGACAATTTTATTTAAAAGATCTTTAAAATAATTAAGAGCAGAAGAAAATATATCCTCTTTTTCGGTAAGCCAAGCACCATCAAAGTTATTGATTTTATGAATGCAACCAAGAACTCTTCTTTTCATTATAAAAGCATAAAAATATTTAGTGTTTCTTTCCCCCTCATAAAGATGCTTAGAGGTAGCTTTTTGTCTCCAATAAGTATCCTATATATTCAAACTTAATTAGATTATTTTTAGCTTTAGCAAGATTAACAAAAAAGGAGAATCAGTAACAAGTTCTTCCAAATATTTCACCTTTTGTTCCATATTCTTGATATTATCAAAAGATTTTAAAATAGTTTCGCTCCACCAAGTGATATTATGCTTAAGCCTTTTAAGCTTAATCCAAAACCTCATCATACCAAATGTAGAATCATCAGGAGAAAGAGGATCACACCAGTTATAAGCAATAACATCAAGAAAACTTTTTTCTTGTAGCCACATATTTTGAAAACAAAAAATTTTAATGATATTATTGTTATGAACAACATCCTTAATAGAAATCAAAAGAGGAGCATGATCCAAGAGAGTTCTACTAAGATGCTCCACCAAAGTTAATGGCCAACGGTTTAACCAATAATTATTAAATAATGATCCAACCGCGCTATAATTTATGATTATTCCAAGTAAATTGAGAACTAATGAAACCAACATCATGAAGATTACAATCCAAAATCATATTTGCAAAATCTTCCATTGAATGTAAAGCAAAGAACCCCTTTCCTTTCATTCAAAGAAAGGACCATATTGAAATCCTCACCAACAATCCAAGAATCATTAACAATAAGAAAAACTAGATAATTGATCCCAAGGAATTATCCTCTTTAACTTGTTACAAGCAACATAAACAAAAGAGCCAAAAGCATGATAATCACCAAATGAAATATCCACAATAATAACTTGATGAAAATCATTAAAAACATAAATAGTAAGAGAATTATTCCAAAATAACCAGATCTTATTATTGCTACTGAAATAAAAGTTGCTAAAACCAATCATCCTGGTCACATGCATTATTTTAAAAGAAAGAAATAAGAGGTTCAAGAATAACCAAGAAACCAACATTATAAATTTTACAAAGATTCCTAATTCTATTCCTAACAGCAAGTGTACCAATGCCTCACATTCCAAATAAGAAAGTTAAACATTATTTTTATTAGCAAAGAAGATGAAGAAGATCGAGTAGATCTAGAAACTTTAGAGGATAATTTTAAACTATTTTTCCTTTTCACAAAAAATAGTTTGAAAATCGATCTCATTCTCCATTGATTCATCATCGAAAAATATTTATCATTATTAACAATAGATTTAGAGAAAATCCCATTTGACAAGAAGACAAATCCTTTTATCCATTAAATGAGAATTATCACTAAGCAAAGTACCATCTAGAATAATAAAGTTAAAGAATGGGCAAAAATAAATTTATTAAGAAAACAAACACTTGGTTGCACTTTATCAAAAAGCACCATAGCATCATTTTTGCCCAAATTCAAAGAAGATAAAACAATATTTTCTTTTAAAAATTTTGAGGTGAAATAACAAAAAACCATTTTCTATAAGATTTTAGCATCATAAATCTCTTTAGAATCTGAAACTAAAACATGAAAATCATCCACTTACAAATTTTGAGGAATAATAAAAATGATAGCACCTGAAACATGATAACTCTCCAAAATAGTTTCATAAGCATTTTTAACAAGCTTATGACTACCACTTACATTGGGAACAACATTAGAAACATTAGGAACAACATTAGAAACATCAACAATATCGTTCACAACACCATTATCCTTTTCATTTAAAGTAGTTTTTTTTTTTATCACTTTTAAATCTCCAATTTTGCCAAAGAACCTTAGGATCTTTAACCACTTTCTTCCAAGATGTGGATGAGTAACAAAACATTCTGAGACATCATGTCCATGAGTTTTGCAATGATTATAGAATGCTCGACTAGTTATTCAATATCCAAATCAGAGCACATAATAGCCATAACATCTTTGAAGGTCATATGAACCAGGTTTAAAGAAATATCTGAAGAAGTTGAGGAATCCTTACCAGATAAAGCATCTTTGAAAGATTTAGAGGCAAAAGGTTTAGTTATACCCAAAGAATAGGAAGCCTGAGCTAGAACAGCTGTAGCATTTCATTTTCCCCAAGTATTCAAATTAACTAACACCATGGAAAATGGTACCACTTAAGAACCGAACATGGATCAACCAAAGGCCAAAGATCCAAAGCCAAACCAAAGAAACTTCTAGAAAACCAGCTCATAAACGACAAGAAAGAGAATGAAAAGGATTCAAGAATCGTTAGTGCTCGGGAGAAGGAGGGGTTTATTTTTTCATTTTTTGGTTTATTTTTTTGGTTCTTTTTTTTATTTTGTTTTTTTGGGGGTTTGGAGTTTAGGGTTTAGGGTTGTAAGTTGTAGATTTTTAGTGTTTATTTGGAACAACAAAATTTGGAAGATTGATGGTAGGTATTAGAACTTTGCTGGTTATTGGTTACCTCCATAGTCGGTAAGTAAGTTTTGTGATGGTTGGATGTTTTCTTCATTTTATTTTGGTCGGTAGCATTTGTGATAACCTTCTTTTGAGTTTGGATACTTACAAATTTTGTTGCTCCTTTAGTTGATCAGATCGAGCCTTATCTGGTTTTTATTACTTTTCTCTCTCTCTTTGTTCTTACCTTTCTTTTCATCTTTTCTTTTAGCTTATCACTGCTTAAGTTTCTTGCAAGTTTTTTTTTTCAGAACTTGGGGTCTTACAGGTGGTTCATTTTCATGGTTTCAAGCTAAGTTTTCTTTCTTTTCTTCTTTCTTTTCTTGTATTAGGTGATTTATCTCTTTAGTTTTATTGTAGCTCTTTGAGCATTAGTTTTTGGAGATTTATCCCCTTTTAAGGACTTTATAATCCTTTTCTTGAGGCTATAAAATTTTCCCATTTAAAAAAAAAACCATCAACCCCAAACCCTAAACCCTAAAAACTTGAAAACCTAAACCTAAACTAAATAAAAACTAAAAATAAATAACATTAAAAAAATAAAATAAATTAAAATCCTAAACCTAAACTTAAAAATAAAATAAAATAAACAACAAAAACTAAACTAAAATAAAATAATTGAAAACCTAAATTAAACTAAAAAATATAATAAATGTATAAATAAATAATCTAAATAAAAAAACCTAAACGTAAAATAAAAATAAAATAAACCTAAAATGAAATAAAATAAAAACTAATAAAAACTTAAACCTAAAAAATAAACCTAAAAATAAATAAAAAATAAAACTTAAACCCTAAACTATAAAAAAAAGGCTTAAACCTAAAATAAAAATAAAATAAACAAAATAAAATCAACCTAAGACTAAACTAAAATAAACTAAGCTAAAATAAATAAAACATAAACCTAAACCTAAAATAAACTAAACCTAAACCTAAACCCAAACTAAATAAAATAAAAAAAACTAAAAATAAACCCAAACCTAAACTAAAAAAATAAAACCTAAAATTTAAACCTAAAAAAATATATATATAAACCTAAACCTACACCAAAAAATAAAAAATAAAACCTAAATCTAAAAAATAAAATAAAAATAAAACTCAACTAAAAAATAAACCTAAACCTAAACAATAAACTAAAATAATAAAAATTAACTAAAATATATAAACTTAGAATAAATAAAGCAAATTAAATAAAAATAAAAAATACACCTAAATAGAAATAAAAAAATAAAATAAACTAAACAAACTAAATAAACCTAAACCTACCTGTTTACTTAATTTTTTTTAAAAAAAACCATAACCGTAAATCCTAAACCCTAAACCCTAAACCCTAAACTTACAACCCTAAACCCTAAACCCTAAACCATAAACCCTAAAATACCCTAAACCCTAAACCTTAAACCCTAACCCTAAACCTTAAACCTGAAAAGCATAAACCCTAAATATTAAACCCTAAACCCTAAACTCTAAACCCTAATCCTAAACCCTAATCCCTAAATCCCAAACCATAAACTAAAACATAAACTAACTAAATAAATTAAAAAATAAACTTAAGCCCTAAAATGTAATAAACCTAAACTCTAAGAATGGGTAGAACCTTGACAGAAGGAAATTCACCATCAACGCTAGATCCTCAGGTGGAGGAAAACCAGAGGCGTGACATCGCAGTGGTGGTGGGGGTATTTGGAGGTGTTCATGGATATGGAGGTGGTGGTCAGAGCAGTGGTGGTTATAGAAGCGGAAGGTGCGACAGAGGTTACAACTGTGGTGGTGGCAGAGGGAGAGATCAGGGATATGATGGTGGATCCTACCAGTCGAGAGGCTGAGGGGGTTCTAATGGGAACTAAAGAAATTGAAGAACGGTCAATCGCTCTTACTTATGGAACTATGTCTTTACATTAGAGAAAGTTATAGTTATCTAAAGTTTTTGATTTGCTCCATGCTTGCTCATTTTTTATCTATGTCGTCGCTTGTGTCTTAGAAAACTTGGTGTGTTACTTGAAATATTTAATTTGAATTTGTTCTCTATTAAAAAAAACCAAAAACCCTAAACTAAAACTTGAACCCCAAACCCTAAACTAAAATTAGAACCCTAGACCCTAAAAACCCTAAACCCTAAACCCTAAAATCTAAACCCTAAAACCCTAAACCCTAAACCCTAAACCCTAAACTAACCCTAAACCCTAAACCCTAAAAAGCTAAAAACCTAAACTTAAACTAAATAAAACCAAAAAATAAAATAAATAAATAAACATAAACCTAAAAAAGATAAAAAATTAAATTAAATTAAAACTAAAACCAAACCTAAACCTAAACCTAAACCTAATAAAAAATAAAATAAAAAATAAAAACTAAAATCAAATAAAATAAATAAAAACCTAAACTAAACTAAAAAATGAAAAACCAAAAAAAAAAAAAAACAAAACATAAAATAAAAATAAAATAAACCTAAAATAAAATAAAATAAAAATTAAATAAAAACCTAAACTTAAAAATTAAACCAAAAAATAAAATTAAAAAAAAAACCTAAACCCTAAACTAAAAAAAATCTAAACCTAAAATATAAGTAAAATAAACCTAAACCTAAACTAAAATAAACTAAACTAAAATAAATAAAACCTAAACCTAAACCTAAACTAAATAAAATAAAATAAACTAAAAATATCCCTAAACATAAAATAAAAAATAAAACTAAAAAATAAACCTAAAATAAAAACCTAAAACGTAAACCTAAAGAAATAAAATAAAAACCTAAACTTGGACTTATAAATAAAAAATAAAACCTAAACTTAAAAAAATAAAATAAAAATTAAACTAAACCTAAACCCGAACCTAAAAAATAAACAAAAATGAAAAACCTAAACTAAAATAAATAAACCAAAAATAAATAATCTAAATTAAATAAAATAAATAAATAAAAAATAAACTAAATAAATTAAGTAAACCTAAACGTATGAGTTTACTTAGTTTAAAAAAAAACCCTAACCCTACAACTAACACTAAACCCTAAATCGTAAACCCTAAACCCTAAACCTACTACCTACAACCCTAAACTAAACCTAAACCAAATCTAAAACCCCAAACCCTAAAGTTAAACCTAACCCTAAAACCTAAACCTACAACCTAAAACTCAACCCTAAACTAAACTAAACCTCTAACTCCTAAAACCTTAAACTTAAATTCTAAACTCAACTCAAAAAAATCATAATCCTAAACCCCAAATACTAACTCTAAACTAAACCTTAAACCCTATAACTAAACTAAACCCAAAACCCTAAACCCTCAAAACCCTAAACCCTCAAAACCCTAAACCCTAAAGCCTAAACACTAAAGCTTAAACCCTATACCCTAAATCTTAAACACAAAAGCATAAACATTAAACCTTAAACCCTAACCCTAAACACTAAACCCTAAACTCTAAACCCTAAACCAATAACATTAAACTTAGTTTCACTTTTGGCCTGTTGTTATGTTTTGACCTCTTGCTTCTAGGTTGTCTTAGTGGTTGCTACTAGGTGGTTCTTATCTTTCCAACTTGGGTTGGCTTGGTTTTTTCAGACTAGTGGCTGCTATCTTCTCTATCTTATTACTCTGGTTGCTAGTGGATGAGATGGTTTCTACTCTAAATTTATTCTATTTTTTGCACTGGTTGGTTTGTTGGATCTCCTCTTGAACTCAAATTACTTTTTATTATTTTTTCATGGTTGAATGGGTGGCCTTCCTAGTGGGAATTATTGTTGGTTGTTGCCTTTATGGGCCTTCTTTTGGAGAGTTTCCTAGCTACTTTTTTTGGGGTTGCCTTTAGTTTTTTGTTATTTATTTGGATCCTTCTTTTGCTTTGGTTTTGTGTTTGGTTATTCTCATGGATTAGCCTCTACTGGGTGCATTATTTATAGCAGGTTTTATGTTGTTACTATGCTTCTTGTCAGATTAGTCTTTATTGCTATGAAAGTTTGGTTTTTTGGATGGACCTGGCCAGTTACTGCTATTGCCTTTCTATGGTGGTTGTGCTTCTTTTGGACCTCTATTATGTGGTACTTTGTTGGTTTTCTACTTTTCCTTGGCTATTGGGGATGCTTCCTTTATTGGTTACTTATGATGGGTTATTCTCTAGTGGTTACCTTATGGCTATTTTACATTTGGTTTTGTTTGGAGGACTTTAGTTATCCTCAAATCTTGGTTGGTTGATTTTTCTCTTGTTGGTCTTTTCCTTCTTCTTGGATAATTTTGGAGCCTTTACTATGCTGGTTGAACCTTTATTGATCCTTTTGGATTGGAATTTTTGGTTTTTAGTGGTTGGTGGCTGCCTTTGGTCCCATTTTTTGTGTTATTTTGTCTTTTGGTGATTTGCACTAGCTGCAACTTATGGTTCCTTAGTTGATGGCTTCATTATGACATGTTTAGTCATTTATGGTCTCTCACCTTGATTTTGTTGGTGATTACTACTTGCTAGGAATTTTTCTTGAGGGCTCCTACCTTGGTTTAGTTAGTTATGGAGGTTGTGGTCAGGGTAGTGGTGGTTATGGAAGTAGGAGGAGCGATAAAGGTTACAGTCTTTTGGTGGCGGAGGGAGAGATCAGAGATATGATGGTGGATCCCACTACTCGAGAAGCCAGGGTGATTCTAAAGGGAACTGAAGTAATTGAAGGATGGCCAATCCGATCTGATGCTTATGGAACTATATCTTTATAGCACAGATGGTTCTAGTTATCTAGGATTTTTGATTTGCTCTATGCATGATAATTTTCTATCCATGTCATCATTTGTGTCTTAGAAAACTTAGTGTGTGTGGTGTTTATTTTTGAGATGTGGAACACCACCCAGATCTTAGGGGTACTTATTGAAATGATCGGGTATAACATTAAGAAAATATGCACTATCTCAAAAGATAGAAATCATCACCCTATGATGGACCTAATCACCTAATAAAGACTCTTAAGGCATGATGGGTCTTCGAATATACCAGAGATCTTTCCCCAACTTTGCATGAAAATATAAAGTAGGGTTTATATTAAGCTGAGTTCATTAAGTTTCCTACAGAGGCAAGCCTCCATAGCTAATTACTTTCTAAGGGATGCGAATCCCTTAGGAATACTCTCAATTAAAGTAGCAATTAAAGTCTTCAAAGATTTTAAGGTTAGACTATCAAAAGATTAGTTGTATTGGAAAATCAAGTGGAAAAACTCAAGGAGAAGACTAATTATCAAAGCCAAAGGAAATGAGTAGGAATGCTCTTGATACTACAAAACCTAGTGAGCATTTTAACCTATCCTATAATTGGGCTTTGTAATTTTGAAATTGAAGACAAGATCAATTTTGTTAAAGTTGACATTTGATTAGAAAGTTAGGACTTGTAATCCGATAACACAAGATTATGGAGATGCCTAAGAGGTGAGGATTTGTGCTTATAGCCCAAAAGAAATAGCCACTTGGATCTTAAATATAGGGTGCTTTAGCATAAGCCAAAGTGCAACCTAAATCTAAGCAAAAATGGCCATATGGTTTAACTTCGTAAGAGAGGATAAATCGCCCGACTAGACTTACAATCACCTGGAATGGTAGCTAGCTAACACTTCCTACACTCTAAATCAAAGAAGTCAGTCATATGATTTCCAAGAGTAGTTTGGCAATTGTTTAATTAGAGAGAAACTAAAGTCCTTAAACCCACTCCCTAGAAAACTAGAGCATGAGTGGCATGAGCATATAACTTAGTCTAGTGCAAAATCTTTTCAAATTTTATTTATTTTAACTCTTCATTTAAACAAATGCTTTGGGTTTTTAATGCCTACATGTATGATGAAATAAGGTTGTTGGCTAAATCAACAAGAAGGGGTGTTTTCCAACATAAAGTATGCCCTCACAGGTCAAGCATTCCCCTATCATGTAAGGATGGAAATCCCATATTATCAAGAGTGAAACAATATGATATGCATGTTGTTGGCATTCAACATTTAGCTAAGGGGTTGCTAAATCTTTTAATTATCTTGATTTATGTCTTAGGCTTTATGTGAGGTTATTAATTATTTAAAATTTTAGTTATGAGTTATAGTTGGGTAGAAAGGTTAATTTGTTTTCTAAGAGACTAATCGCATTCAAGGCCACACATTCAAACATCCAATATATAAAGAAATTAAGAAAAGCATGCCATCCTAATTGTGCACTTTAAACACAACATCAAATAATTTTTATATCTAACGCAAAAGAAGGAGTGCCTCCTGCATGAGAGAAAATGGGTAGTAGAGCTCTTATACAACTAGTACATAAAAGAATAATTTGTAATTTATAAATGATAAATGCTATGGGGGGCCATCAAATCTTTATGTCTTCATGTATCTTCCTCCTTCCTTGATTTGGTTTGCTCCACTTCAAAGGCATCACATGGCCTCCTAGAACAAAGCCTTCTAGCCAATGCTCATCCTTATCCCCCCATAGCACTAATCCTAATTCCTACTACAAAATTACATTAAAAATAGGAAAAGTAAATCTAAGTGCACATGTAAGACAAGTGTTAGCTAAACACACATACAACCCAAGCAGTTATATTTATAATTTGGACTTAGCACCGCACATGGCCAACCAAGCCCACCTGCCCTAACTTGGATTATGCTTAGGGGCTTAACCAACTTGTAAAGAGAGAATTTATATTTATTTTTAAGCGACCCCTTAAACATAATCCCCTGTAGTAAATATGATTAGGCTAATCACATCCAACCATCTAGTTTATGAAACATGCACCCTAACATCTAGTATAAAATAATATATCACAAAACAAAATATACATTACACCATGCACCATCCTTACATAAGGCTAGAAGTGGTGACTTAATCTAATGTGTGTGTATTAAGGCTTGTTGTGTTATGTCCTAACTATGCTTTAGAGTTAAGATTTTCTAAGAAAGATTCAACTTAAAGGGTAGTTTCACTTTAAGTGCTTTAATTGATTTGCAAGATTTAATTTGTGTTTTCTTTTGTTTCATATGACCTACGCAAGTGTTGTAAAGAGAAGAAAAGAGGTTGACCCTCTCTCATCCTTACCATAAACCACTTTCTAAAGCATGTTAATTTGATTTAGTTCTCTTTAGTGAATGGCATATTACATTTTAGATCAATCCTAAGTTTAGGTTTTCTAATTTTACTCAATGTGAAAGGCTCCTTTTGATTAATCTAATTGAAATACTATCACATGATACATGCTAAATCATTCCTTTCCATCACATGTAACATGCATATGATTAAGTCCTAAGTATACCTACACATACTATTTATTTTAGCACACTTGAATGATAGATGTGAGTATGTACATTTGAAGATTTATATTTCCCATCTGATTGAATTATTTTATCATATTAATTTAAGGCTCTATCTAAATTCTTTTGAAATTAAATAGGTATGTGTAATTATTAACCGGGAAGTGAGTAAATCAAATGACCTCCTTGGGAGCTAAAAGCCTCATATTCGGGATGTTTAGACTATATACCACTACATTCAAACCATATGTAAATTTACATGCATGAACATAAGAAAGAGAGCTCAAATCACATGATCAATTAATTCAATCAATTAAACAATTATGAATGCATGTATTTTTAATAAAAATGAAGGATTACCATTCTCTAATTAAATACACACATGCATGTATATAAGACATAAACAAGTATGTGCCTTTGTTAAACTAGGGAAGTGAGGTAATCAAATGACCTCCTTAGTGCTAACTAAAGCCTTGTATTCTTGGGATGTCTAGCTTATATACCCTTTAACTTTCTCACTTACATAAATTAATACATGAATAAAAGGAAAGGAGCTTCACTTCATACAATTAAGCTATAATCACATGCATCTCTTCTGTATTTATAACTAGCATTCATAGCATATGTAACCATTCATTTATAAGCTTTGAAAATTATGTTTGGATTTAATAGTGATAATAGCCACATATATTATAAATTAAATCAACACATGGAAGCTTTACATAAAGGAAAACCATTTGGTTTAATGAATTTTGAAAAGAAGAATGTATGATTTCAAATGAGATACAACAATTAACATTATTTGGAAAAATTAATAAGCATTAACATGTGATTTCATTCAATTAAATTAATTCCTCAGGACAATCAAATGAAATAAAAGCCTTTAATGAAAACCAATGCATTTTAATTTTCACTTTCAAATTCATATTTGATTTGGTTTGAATAAATGAGGTAAAGTTTACTAATCCTAACCCATTTATATATGTGTGATTTAATTTGGTTTAAGAAAAAGTAATTAAGTTGATTTTATTGGTTAATTAGGTTGTACTATGCATTAAATTCATTAATTAGCTCTTACCTTTGTTGCCTTAAGTTAATTAACCTAGTAATTATGATCCAACATGATATGTACATACATTGAAAATTAAATAAGTAATGAACCTAAGAAATTAAATAGGCCTAATGCAATTGGCTCACAATTAGTGATTAATTAAGTAAAAAACTTAATTAAGTACTTCATAGTTTTCCCACACATGTGGGTTAACCTTAATTTCCTTAAATTCCTTTAGGATATTCAACACCTAAAGATTTACCAATGAATTGATTAATTAAGATTCCATGTGATTATAGTTTCAAATTTATTAATTAAGCAATTTAATTAATGAATTAAACCATCAATTAATCATAAATTAATTAATTTCCATTCAAGTGAAATAGACTTAGGGAAAAGATTGGGAAAGAGGTCCCAATCTCATTCCCCATGCCCATTCACTGTTTCACAATAATTAACAAGCTTAATTAATGATTTTCTTAATATTTATAATATTAATTAATTACTTAATTCATTAGGAAAGTAATTAAGGTTAAGATAACCAATTTTCCTAATTAACCAAGCAATAAATCCCAAGAAAATTATGGGAGGTAGAGGTCATCCCATTAATCAACCTCAAAAAGTTTGGGAATAATTAATTAGGTAATTAGAGAGTAATTAAGCTAATTAAGGATTTAATTAAACTCAAATTAAGCCTTAAGTATTGTTCAAAATTAATTGGGATAAATTTTAATTGAATCTCCTTTGAAATAATTTCAAAAAAAATATCGAGTTGCATTTTTATGATTTTTCTATGATTTGTTATAATTTTCCAAAGTTTCAATTGATTTAAATGATTTTGCATGATTTTTATAAAGTCTATTATTTTATTTCAACTATTTGAAGTCAGAATGCAATATCTCCCAATCCAGAAATCCTTTTAACTTGAAATTTTTTAGTAAGTAGACTTTATGCTCAATTTTAATCACTAAAAATTTCAAATCAATCTCATGTGTCTTTTTGATTTAATTAATGAAATTTAATTTTCCCTAAAAGTTAAATTAAGCTCAAAATATTTAGTAAAATTTTTGGCTTTTGGCTTCATTGGATTGCTCTTGGAAAGAAAAATCCAATAAACCTTTATTTGCAAATTTTAAATAAGTATTTTATTTTCTATGAGTTTTTTAAGTTTTAGGTGTTTTAAGTAATTTAAAAAAAGTAGAAAATCCCTAATTTCTTAACCCAGTCAGCACCTGCGCAACGCTGATTGGACCACTTGGTGCCACATGGCACCATACGACTGGTTGACGCGGTGCTGCCTCAACAGATGAGTGGGAATGCAGACAAGGATCCCAAATTGAGCAGTCCAAATTGATACCCACGATCTGCATGATGAGAGCCACATAATTCACCAATCCAAAGCCTGCATGATCTCCGCCCCGTCTGAATGGAAGATCGAACACCTAACCGGCGATCCAAAAGAAGAGGCAAACGAAACACTATTTTGAGCAGGATTTTTGCAATTCTTGTGAAAACTTTCAATGGAAAACTTCATTTTAAGCATAATTTTCTAGCAATCTTTGTTGAAAATCACTCCAAATGCTTGGGGATAATGTAAAATAAAAAAAATGCAAGGGTAATCTAAAAGAAATTCCTAAAATCGACCAAAAACTATCACAAATAAAAGAACCTAATGTCGACTATGATTTTTGAAAATTATCTCACCAGGGATGATTTTCGATGACAGTGAAGATTTGAGTGTGCTCTTGAGTGTAAGAAGATGCTTTGGAATGGGTTCGGGCTCTTGCTTCACTTCGAAATAATGTATCCACCAATGGCCGCCACTTACTCATAAAAATCCACTTGATTTTGATGCCTTTTGCTCAAAAACTAAGTGGTAATCATTGCTAGTTTGGTTTGGGAGCTCTAGGAGAGTGAAATGAGTGTGTGAGGAAGAGTTTTTTGCCTTTTATTTTCTATCTCCTTGTGGCAGAAAATCACCGCATTCATGGTGATTTTGGCTCCAAGTGTGGTGTCCTTGGCTTGGGTGGTTGGGATTCTCCTTAGGTGGCTTAATTTGGTTGCCCAAGGCATGGGACATGGTTTCTATAAAGGATTGGTGTCTAGTCCAGCAAGGAAGTGGAGGTCCTTCATGCCAAGTGTTCTAATGGAGGGAGGCTGATTTCACCGCTCCATAAGTCATGGCTGACCCAACCACCTCTTTAGTTAGGTTGGACAGTGTCCTTGGAGCCTAGGTGGACCAATGAATGAGTGTCAAGTAGCCAAGCAAGAGAAAAGACCATTTACATGGGTGTTTTAGCTTATGTGATACCCTTAGCCCATGGGTAGAGTGGTCATTTGATATTGAATTTGAGTTGGATAGATTTGAAATGAGTCAAAAGTGAGTTGGACCAAATTTCATGTCATTTGGAGTTCATTTGATTAGGTTTGGCTCAATTTGACCCACTTGGGTTAAATTGGGTCAGAACGGGTTAGGTTGACTAATTGCTCAAACTGGGTTAAACCAAGGGTTAGGTCAAGTTCATATGAGTATTATGAGAGGATTGTATGCTTTGGTTTAATTTAATTTGGGTTTAGTCTAATTTGACCCTTTATGTCAATTTGGGTCAACTTGGGTCAAGAGTACCAATTGGGCAAGGTTTGACTCAATTGAAGGTCAAGTCATGTTTAAATGTTAATTTTGGGTTAATTTGAATCATTGGTTTCAAAGGATTTGGCTTAGGTTGCAATTTGGCTAGTTTGGGTTCATATAGGCTAAAGGGTTGACTTGGTCAATGGGCTAGGTTGACTTGGTTTGACCTAATTTATATTAATTGATCATCCTAGGGTGATCAACAATCATGACATGAAGTTTGGATTAGCTTAATTCACTTTGATTTGGATTGGATTTTGGTTCATGTAGGTCAAATTGGCCACTTTGGGTCAAGCGAAGCAATTGGATTTAGTTGGCTTAATTTTGGATTGAGTTTGATTTAGTTGAGTTTATATATAGATTTGAGATTGATATATAAATCCAATTGCAGTTGGTTTGGATTCAAATCAATATTCGTTCATTTTAATATTTCAAGTCAAATGGGTTAGGTTGGTTTTGACTTGGGTTGATTTTGGTTTGATTGGATGATTATAGGTTTCATTTATATTTGGATAGATGATTGAAGGAATGATTGATTCAAGAGAAAATCCATTGATTTTGGCTTGATTTAGGTTTTGGCCATGTTCAAGGAAATGGCTTAAAGGGTTTAAATTGGGTTTCATTTGATTTGGATTTGGTTTTGGCTATTTGAATTTATATTTCATTTATATTTGAGAAGATAATTGAAGGTAGAATTGATTTAAAGAAAATTAAATTTGGAATTTTGGAAATTTGGCTAAGTTCATGAAGGTTGATTAAAGTAAGATTTGAATTTCAAATTGAATTTGGAGTTTTGGAATTGAGTTTTACATGGATTTTGATTTGGTAATTTCTAAAGGCATGGCTAATCTATGATTAACCCTTCTAAGTCTCTAAGCAAAGTTTCTCTCTAAGCAATTTATGATTAAGCTTAATGCCTAGAAACTTCATAGGTATAATAAGAGGAGGTTGAGAACTCACTCCAAAGTGAGGTCAACAAAGGACCATAGGTGTGGTATGGTAACAAAGCACCCACATAGCATTGACAGATGATCAATAGAAGACTACAAAAACTATTGAAAATGATCTATACCTAAACCTGAAAGGTTGATAGAATTAGGATTTTAGTTCAAAGTAGCTCTATTTATGCTAAGGGCATAAGAGAGCCAGATGGAACCCACGGGGGATTGAGTATGTGAACCTTCCACTAGGTAAGCAGGTTTAAGCTATCCACTTGGGATATGGATTTGAGTTTTATTATGAATATGATTTGTTTGGGTTTGTATCCACTGGGAATAAGAGTCTGTAATCAGCTAGGGATTGGGAATGTGAACCTTCCACTAGGGAAGCAGGTTTGGACTATCTGCTGGGGATAAGAGTTTGATGGTGTTTCTTATGGCTCCATTGGGGAGATTAATTTGATTTGTGCCTCACTGAAAAGAAATTTGGTTTGTTCAATATGTTTTAATTTTACTCCAATGGGAAGGTTGGTTTCTAATTTAGTTTGTTATGGACCCTATCGGTGTGTGATGGACCCACTTAGAAGGGGCTAAGTCAGCCTTAACCTATCTCAGATTTACAAATCCAAAAGGATAGTCTACCAACAATGTAGGATGATTTGGCCAAAGGGGTTGCCTATTAGAGTGCAACAACTGCAGGAAGAATGCATAGTGGAGTTCTAAAGCAAGGATCAACCGCTAGGGTGATCTATTGGATCCACAACAAATCGAACCCGACCTAGGGGCGAATACTGAGTGAATGCCGCTGGGGGACTTATGTCAACTCAAAAGTAGTCAAAATTAATTTCATTAATTTCATTGATTTGTTTTAATTTGATTTGGTTCATTTTCATTTGTTTTACTTTCATTTTATGGTTCCCTTTGGTGTGTAATGGACCGCATTGAAAAGGGGCTATGTTGTCCTTGGCCTATCTTAGATTTACCGGTCATAAGGGTTAGACTATCCAACCTAAGGGGTACCTTTTAGTGTATAACATCTATGCTAGGCAAAGCGTGGCAGACTTACATCTCCAAAGCAAGTAACAACCGCTGGGGTGACCCGTTGGATGCGCACCAAATCAAACCTGACCTAGGGCTACCCATTGGTGTATTATGTCATCTTTGGAAAGAATGAGGTAGATTTACATCTTCCAAAGCCGTGCGATCGCTAGGGTAACTTGTTGGTGGCGAGCAGATTGAACCCGACCTAAGGGGTGTGAGAGAACAGGGGACTTATCTCAACTCATGAGTAGTCGCATTCCTATAGGGAGTTTTACTGACACTGCTCTAAAGATAGGATGCCTACTTGGGAAAGGTGCCGCTTGGAGCATTAATTCCAAATCCACAAGAAAATATATATATTATTATTTATTTATTATTGTGGACCCTATTATTGTGTGAGGGACCACAGAAGGATGGCATGGACCTATCTGTTTGGACCAAGTGAGAATCTGCATCCATAGAGAATCTCCAACCACGGTTGGTTCTTGAAAGGGGCTGTCCAATCCGGTACCCGGTGTTTAAATGAGGTTGCAAAGGATATGATCCAAATAGATACATGGGAGGTGCCACTAGGAGCATTATCCTGAACCCTGTAAATAAGAAAGCCTATAGGTGTATGGTGGCCAACTTAAGGACAAAGTGTAGCAAACTTACATCTACCATGAGTAGTGTATCCACCGGGTGGGTCGCTTTCAATATAGCAAACACCAACCAACCTAAGGTGGTCGTCAGTGTGCAAAAATCACTCTAAGAAGAAGGCATGTAGACCTATATCTCCTAAAGTGGATATGATTACAGGAATAGTCTATCTTTTGCTCGACAGTGCTATCAGACTAGGGCCACTTGTGTAGAAATTGTACTTAAGAAGATAGTATAGTAGACTTACATCTTTCAAAGCGAGGAACAACCACTAGGGTAACCCATTGATGGCATAATAAGTCGAACCTCACCTAAGGGTGACTACTAAGTAGGGTGTCATAAAGAAGGATTGGACCCAAACTTGAAGTAGTTAGGAGGAAAGGTGTCACTGGGGGACTTACCCTAATCCTCTACTCGACCAAGTCAGTTCATGATGGCTAGTCCAAGAAGAAAGCATATAGTAGACTTATATCCTCTTGAATGAAGCCAACATGAAGGTAACTTATCAACCATGCCATAAGGCTTACCATGCTAACTTAGTACTCGGCTGTGTGCAATGGTCAAGTCAGGAAGGAAAGCATAGCAAACTTACATCCTCCTAAATAAGGGACCACTAAGGTGACACACTAGCGGGGTAGCAAGTCAACCTAACCTAGAGCATCTAATGAGTGAGTACCATAGGGGGCTTTATCCCATCAAAGTAGCCCAAGACAAAAATGTATGTATGTGTTTGTATACTCAACAAAGTCGGTCATGATGGCTAGTTTAAGAAGAAGGCATAGCAGATTTAAATCCTTTTAAAGAGAGCTAACATGAGGGTAGCTAACCGACTACGTAGTAAGGCCTACCATGCTAACAAAGCACTCATTGGTTTGCATCGGTCAATTCAGAAAGAAAAATGTAGCAGACTTACATCCTCCTGAACAAGGGACCACTGGGGTGATGCATTAGTAGGGTCACTAGCCTAGCGACTAATGAGTGAGGCCGCGAGGGGGCATTATCCCACATCAAAGTAGCGAGATAAAATATGTGTATTTGTTCATGTGTTTATTTGTGTTTGTGTTGGGTTGATGAAGGATAGGATGCTTGGGTTCATTACACCTACCCTAAACACATCGAAGAGTGGATGAAATGGTGCCATAGGGCAATGTAACTCCACCAAGAAAGGAGGTCACTGTTCTCTCACACTTAACTTAGTTGTACTACTCAAACTAGGATGCCTCTTGGGTTTTCTTACACTTATCCTAATAGCACCAAAGAATTATGTGTAGTTTGTGTTTGTGTTGATGAAGGATGATGATGCCACTTGGGTTCTCTTACACCTATCCTAAACACATCATGGAAAATTCACAAATAAGCAAATAATGCTTCCAATGAAGAAGAGATTTGATGAATGTAAAGTTAGGATTTTTATTGATAATTATTTTTTAAACATTATTTTAAAGATAATATTTCTTTAAATAGAGCTGATTGGAACCATTAGGCTCCCAATTACAATGGTTTAAACTACTTTCCATCCCTCGAAGCACAAAGGTAGGCCTTTTAACGATCGAAAGTAGAATCATGATTTGAAAACTTTTGAGATAGACTAACTTTAAAAGAGTTTAAACCATCTATATTCAATGTTAATTGAAGTCTCTCTTCTATTCAGTAGAATCTTGGAGGATGCATCTCTAATATCACTTTAATCTCTTTTAGATCAATCCTTATTATCCCATGATGCTTTACTACAAGCCTTAGAAACTCCCCTAAACTCATCCTAAATGTATACTTTAGAAGATTCAACTTCAAGCTGTAGTGTCATAACCAATCAATGACAACTACTCAGATCATAAAGATGGTCTTCCTTTTTCTTTAACCCTGGTGACTAGAGAAAGTCATGACCTTATAGTGGTAAATTCTAATGGAAATTACAAGTGTAAATGACCTCTCATCCTCTAGCATCATTCACCCATCCTTGAATGTGGAGCGCATGTAAGAGGCTATGTTTCTCAAATTTGAAATATGTAATGTGGATTCATCTTCAAGAAATGCCTAACGAAATCTTTATAATCAATGTATGTGTAGATTTGAATGTCCTTCCTTTTGATAATGTTGGGTAATCATGATAGCATCTTTCTTCTTCAATAAGGTTGAATTCAAACTTTGATCTTCTTCTTGGTGCAAATGTTTGCATAAAGTTTGCAAAGTAGAAATAGGTTCAATTTTGATTTTGTAGGCTACTACCTTTAGAGATGTATGGTCACTTCATTATGGTCTTAGGTAAAGCGGTCCTTAAACTACAAGTAACCTAACCAAGTCATTGGCATTTTCTTTCGACTTATCATATATGGATTTTGGTAGGGTGGGTGGACTACCTTTATGTTCGAGGTTAATCTCTTAAAACTCGATGGTTGATGATCTAATTTTCTTCTCAACTTGGGGTGTATCATGTACTTGAAAGTCTTCAAAATTCTTTAAGCAAAGTAGGTAGACTAAGAAAAACATGATTTTATTACTTTATTTGAAAGTTTATCTACAACTGTTGAATCCTCTTTCAAGTTTGAAGAAAGTGATGAAGTGGAAATTTGAAATCTCATATATATATATATATATATATATATATATATATATATATATAGAGGTTATATACTCTTAGCTTCCAATCCTTCCAATCCTATAATAATATCATGAGATAGTAAAATTAGAGCCAATGTGCTCGATAACCACTAAGTTTCTAGTCATATCAATCATAAATTAGCCTTTTAGAACTTTTTATTTTAATGTTATCTACTCGAAGAAATCTCAAAAGTAGACTCAAAAATTATTTCGTATATTTGTTTTCTCTCCTTTTCTTTGAATTTACTAGTACACATGATTTATCCTTTAGATTCCAAATCAATGTGTATTATTGGTGCTTTACTTCTTCTCTTTTCTTCTTTTTTTTCTCTTCTTCACTTTTTTTCATTCATTTTTTTTCATTTTTTCTTTTCTTTCTTTTTTTCCTTTTGTTTCATTTTTTCTTTCTCTCCTTTTTTGAGTATTTGTTTATATTGGGTTGTAGGGGCTTGTCTTTCCTTTCCATAGGATAGTTTATGTATAGTATGACTTGAGGAGGTTGCCACTAAGTGCAATAAAGAATCAAGTTAAGTTCCAATCAAACACTCCTCTATCTCCTTAGAAGGTGAGGGTGTACTCATTATTTTAGCTTAGTGGGCAACCTTCCAAGATGGTTTAGGACCTTCAAATTAACCTTCAGAATAGTTTGATGCCCTTATTTTGGATTGTGAGGTGTATCTTAAGAAGGATTTTGAATTTGATTATTTCCAAAGACTGGTTTGCTTCTTCCTATGGTGTTGATCAAAGTGGTTGGACCCTACCACTACAAAACTTGATATCTTAAAAAGAGGTAGAATTGATGTCTACCTACTCTTTTATGATGCCAAAAAATTCTTCTATTACATATGATGATTCTAACTCTTTAACGATAGTGACACCACAAAAGTTTAGAATGGGGGTATCTTTACCCTAGTTGGAATCCTTAAAGACATCAAGTCCATCGGTACAACTATTTTATGGATTATGGTCATTATTGTGATTGTCGTTTTGAGAGTTGTCTTCTTTTTGGTAATTAGGATTCAAATCATTTGAGTCATACTTATCTAGAATGAATAAGACATACTCAAAAATCTTTATTGATCTTATTCTTGGCTCTTGAAGGAACTTTTATGGTCTTTCTCCTTTGGTTAGGGAAACTCAGAATTAGATTGTAGGTCAAACTGAAGAAGTGGCTTCTTTCCTGCCTCCTCATTTCTATTGATGGTTGTAAGGGCTGGAATCTCTGGATTGCTAGAACGAGAACCATATCAGACCTTTGCTCGAATGTTGTCGATTTGAATTGTTAACTTGATTTGATTGTTGAATTGGAAGCCTCATTTAATAAATTTAGATATGCTGAATGGGGTTCCAATATTAGAAAGATTTTGGATTTTTTTTTTTTGGAGGAGAGACTTTGAATTTGATTTAAATTTAGAACCCACATTCAACAAATTTGGGTATGTTGAATGGGGTTCAAATGTTTTGGAGAGGCTCTTAATTTATGATTCCATTGGTTCTCATTTGAATTTGATTTTATTTTTGGGACCCTAATTTAATAAATTTGGGTATGTTAAATGGAGGGTCAATTGACTTTGTTTTGGATTCATTTTTAAAATCTTCACTTAGCAAATTTATGTATGCTAAATGAGATTCAAGTGCCTTTGAAAACAATTTTGAAAGTATTTTGTTGTTTTACGATGATGTGTCACGTGTTTGATTTTGTTGAATTAGATTTGAAAATGGTATCTTACTTAGCAAATTTAGGTATGCAAAGTGAAGCCCAATGTGTTTGATGTATTTTGATTTGATTTTGAAGAATGAGACTCTTACTTAACAAATTTGGTATGTTAAGTAGGGATCAAGTGTGTTTGATGAGTTTGTTTTGTTTTTTTTTGAAAGAGGACAACTTCTATTTAACAAATGTGGTATGTTAAATGAAGTTCAATTTGATTTCAATTTTGAAAAGGTGGGACTCTCACTTGACAAATTTGGGTATGTCAAATGGAGTTCACGTGTGTTTGATTTATTTGTGATTTTAAAAAGGGAACTCTACTTAGCAAATGTGGGTATGTTAAGAAAGTTCCAATTTGATTTTGATTTTGAAAAAGGGAATTCTCATTTGACAAATTTGGTTATATCAAATTAAATTCAAATGTGTTTTAGTTTTTAGTGATTTTGAAAAAGGGGACTTCCATTTAACAAATTAAGGTATGTTAAATGGAAATCAATTATTTTTTTTTTATTTTCAAAGATGGGATATTTTTGTGTGATGTTGTTTTGAAAAGAGAAAATTCATCTTAGCACATGTAGGATGTGCTAAATGAAATTTCATCTTTTTGTCACGATCTTGTTTGAAAATAAAATATACATTCAACAAGCTTAGGTGTGTTGAATGGAGATTACAATTTTGATATTTGTGCTTTTGGAAAAATGATTTTAAAATTATTTGATTTTGAATTTTGAAAAGAACCTCCAAAACCCCAAAACCTAAACCCTAAACCCTAAACCCTAAAACCCTAAACCTAAACCAAACCATAGACCCCTAAACCCCAAACCCTAAACAAACCCAAACCTAAAAGCTTAAAACATAAACACTAAATAAAACCAAAAATAAAAATAAGAAAACCTAAAACAAAATAAAATAAAATAAATACCTAAACCTAAAAGAGATGAAAATAAAAAATAAAAATTAAACTAAAATAAAATAAATAAATACTTAGACTAAACTAAAAAAAATAAAAAACCTAAATCAAATAAAAACTAAACCTAAGATAAAACAAACTAAAAACTAAATAAAAACCTAAAATTAAAAAATAAATCTAAAAACAAAACCTAAAAATAAATAAAAAATAAAACCTAAACCCTAAACTAAAATAAAATCTAAACCTAAAATAAAAATAAAATAACATAAACATAAATAAAAATAAACTAAACTAAAGTAAATAAAACCTAAATCCAAACCTAAAATAAACTAAACCTAAACCTAAGCCTAAACTAAATAAAATAAAATAAACTAAAAATAAACCTAAACCTAAACTAAAAAAATAATACCTTAAAATAAACCTAAATTAAAAAGCTAAAGCCTAAACCTAAAAAAATAAAATAATAACATAAACCTAAACCTAAAAGTAAAAAAAATATGGCCTTAACCTAAAAAAATAAAATAAAAATAAAACTAACCTAAAAAATAAACTTAAACCTAAAAAATATAATAAAATAAAAAACCTAAATTAAAATAAATAAACCTAAAATAAATAAACTAAACTAAATAAAAATAAAATTAAACCTAAATAAAAATAAAAAAAAATAATTAAAAATAAAAAATAAATAAACCTAATCCTATGAGTTTAATTAATTTAAAAAATAAAAATAAAATAAAATAAAATAAACTATAAATAAAATCTAAAACTAACCCTAAACCCTAAACCGTGAAACCCTAAACCCTAAACTAAAACCTTAAACCCCAAAACCTAAACCCTAAACCCTAAACCCATAACCCTAAAAACTTAAAAATCTAAACATAAACTTAATAAAACCTAAGAATAAAATAAATAAAAAACGTTAAAGCTAAAAAAATAAAAACCTAAACTAAAAATAAAAATTCAAAATTAAAAATAAAAACCTAAACCTAAACAAATATAATAAAAACCTAAACATAAATCTAAAATTAAAAATAAAATATAACCTAAAACATAAAATAATAAACTAAACAAAAAAAATAAACCTAAACTTAAACCAAAAGCTAAAAAAAAACTAAAATAAAAAACTTAAAATAAAATAAATAAACTAAACTAGATAAACCTAAACCTATTTTTTTACTTAATTTAAAAAAAAAACCCTAACCCTAAACCCTGTTGGTTATTCTTTTGCCTTGATTTTGTGTTTGGTTATCTCCTGGGATTAGCCTCTATTGGGTGCGTTGTTTGCAACATATTTTGTGTTGTTATTATGCTTATTGGGTTAGTCTTTGTTGATGGGAAAGTTTTGTTTTTCGGCTGCTCCTGGCTAGCTGCTATTGTTGCCTTTCTCTGGTGGCTATGTTTCTTTTGGACCACTGTTGTGTGGTGCTTTGTTGGTTTTCTGCATTTCCTTGGCTGATGGGAATGCTTCCTTTGTTGGTTACTTATGATGGGTTATTCTCTGGTGGTTACCTTATGGTTGTTTTACTTAGCTGGTTTGGTTGGGAGTTTTCATTGTCCTTAGAACCTTGGTTGGTTGATTTTTTTCCTTGTTGGTCTTTTTCTTCTTCTTGGACAATTTGCTGAAGCCTTTTACTCTGCTTGTCAAACCTTTGTTGATCCTTTTGGATTGAACTTTTTAGTTTCTGGTGGTTGGTGGTGTCTTTAGCCCCTTGTGTAAATGTTTTGTCTTCTAGTGATTTGACGCAGCTTATGTTTCCTTGATGGTTTCATTTCAGTTGTTTAGTCATTTTGGTTTACCATAGTTTGACTTGGTGGCTACTTGTTGGGACATTGGCTTGAGGGCTCCTATCTTGGTTTTGTTGATTGTTTTCTCTATTAATTGGCATTGGTCGGTGCTACTTGATGCGGTTTTGGTTTTCCCCGGTGGTTTGACTACTTGTTGTTGGCCGCTCTTTATTTAATGGTGTAAGATCTCAACTTTTGCGGTTGTTGGCTGGTATGTTTGCTTGTATCGGATATGCTATGATGGCTTTGATGTTACAAACCTCTTCTCTCGGGTTGGTAGCATTACATATGATTGTAACCCTTCTTCATGAAGTTTGGATGCCCATATGTATTGTTGCCCCTTGAGATGACCCTAAGCCTTTCTGGTTCTCGACTCTCTCCTCTCTCTTTATTCTTATTCTTTTAGCTATGCCTTTTGCCTTTGAAGTGTTTTTTTTTTTACAAGTTGCAACTTTACAAAGGAAATGGTTGTTACTCAGTCAAGCCAAGCGTTGTTGTTGTGGATCTTGCTTATCTTGCTTTCTCAAAGGAATCATGAACTACTGCTGACTCATCCTTTTATTGATTTCAAGATTTATTTTAGTCTTACTCTGTCTTTTTCTCTTATGATTTTTAGTTGTTGAATTTGCTCTTTTATTTTCTTTTCTTTTCTAATGTACTTAGATGGGGGTTTAGCTCTTTAGGTTTCTTGTAGCTCTGAGAGCAGTAGAATTTTAAAGCTTTACCCCTTTTAAGGACATTGTATTTTTTCCTTTTATGTTAATAAAATTCTAACTTTCCCAAAAAAAACACTAAACAACCCTAAACCATAAAACTTAAACCCTAAAACCTAAAACTCTAAAACCTAAACCCTAAATCCTAAACTCTCTTAAAAAACCTAACCTTTAACAGCCATAAACTAAACTAAACCCTAAACAAAACCTAAACCTAAACCTAAACCCAACACTAAACCTACACCCTAAATCCTACCAAAATCCTAAACCATAAACCATAAACCTAAAACCTAAACCTAAATTAAAATAAAACTAAATAAAATAAATACCTAAACTAAAACCTAAACCTAAACATAACCTAAACCTAAAATAAAATAAATATGAAACTAAACGAAAATAAAATAAATAAAACCAAATATCTAAAATTAAATAAACCTAAAATAAAAACCTAAATAAAATAAAAAAACCTAAAATAAAAATAAAATAAACATAAGATAAAATAAAATATAAATTAAATAAAACTTAAACCTAAAAATAAAATAAAAAATAAATAAAAATAACACTTAAACCCTAAACTAAAAACCCAAAATAAAAAAAATACAATAAACCAAATAAAATAAACCTAAACATAAACTAAAGATGCTAAACTAAAATAAATAAAACCTAAACCTAAAACCTAAATAAATAAACCTAAACTAAACCTATGTTAAAGAAAATAAAATAAACAAAAATAAACCTAAGCCTAAACTAAAAAAATGTAAAAAATAAACCATAAAATACAAAACCTGAACCTAAAAAATAAAGTAAAACCTAAACCTAATAATTAAAAAAATAACCTACATCTAAAAAAAATAAATTAAAATAAAACTAAACTAAAAAATAAACCTAATCCTAAGCCAAAACTTATAAAATAAGCTAAAATAAAAAAAAACCTAAACTAAAATAGATAAATTAAACTAAATAAAAATAAAAATAAACCTAAATAAAAATTAAAAATAAAATAAACTAAAATAAAAAAAATAAACTAAATAAATGAAATAAACCTAAACCTACCGAGTTACTTAATTTTTTTTAACAAAAAACCTAAACCCTAAAACCCTAAATCATACCCACCACCCTAAACTCTAAACTCACCATAACCAGGCCTACACTAAACCTCTAAACCTCAACCTCTAAACCCTGACCACACATACACTAAACCAGATTAAACCACAAATGCCTCCTGACTTAAACTATAAACCCTAAACCATAACCTTCCTTAAACTCAAACCTAAACCAAATCCTAAAAACACCTAAACCCAAAACCATGGGGTTCCTAAACCTAAACCCCCACTAAACCATAAACTCTAAATCATAAATTAACTAAACCCTAAACACTAAACCCTAAATTAACCCTAAAACTCCTAAACTCAACCTAAAGCCTCACAAAAACTAAATCCTCCCTCCAAATCCTAAACCCAAAAAGCATAAAACCTAAAACCCTAAACTCTAAACCTAAAGCCTAAAGCCTAACCCTAATCTCTAAACCATAAACCCTAAACCTTAAACCTAAACCTAAAGTAACTAAGTAAATTAAAAAATAAACCTAAACCCTAAAACCTAATAAACATAAACCAAAACCTAACCCTTAACCGATGGTAGGAACATCACATCAGCCCAGGCTGGTCCCAAATCTAGGTGAGGATAGTTGTAGTGGTGGTGGGGATCTAGAGGTGCTAGTGGATATGGAGTGGTCGTGGAGTAGTGGTGGTTATGGAGCAGGAGGTTACGCCATGGTGGTGAGGGAGAGATTGGGGATATGATGGTGGATCCGCTTTCGAGAGGCCGGGGTGGTTCGATAGGGCGGAGAAACTAAATACCGATCGATTCCATCTTGCTTATGGCTGTCTTCATAGTAGAGACTATTCTAGTTACCTTGGGTTTTAATTTGCTATCGTGCTCATTTTTTACCAATGTTGTCACTTGTGTCTTAGAAAAGTTGGTGTGTTACTTGGTTGATGAATTCAAAAAGAAGAAATGTCAAATCTGAATTTATTCTCTATTAAAAAACAAAACTAAAAACCCTAAACCCTAAACTAAAACCTGAACCCTAAACCTAAAACCTAAACTCTAAACCCTAAACCCTAATCCCTAATCCCTAAAACCCTAAACCATAAACCCTAAAGCCTAAACCCTAAACCCAAAATCCTAAATGCTAAACCCCAAATGCCAAACCTTAATTCTTAAACCCAAAATCATAAACTAACCCTTGACCCTGAAAAGCTAAGACCAAAACCTAAACTAAAGAGAACCTAAAAATAAAATAAATAAATAAACCTAAACCAAAATAAAATAAAATAAAAACCTAAACTTAAACCTAAAAAGAAAATAAAATAAAATGTAAAAACTAAACTAAAATAAATTAAATAAAAACCTAAACTAAACTAATAAATAAAAAACCTAAATAAAAAACTAAACCTAAAATAAAAATAAAATAAACCTAATATAAAAACTAAATAAAAACCTAAACCTAAAATAAACCTAAAATAAAATAAACCCTAAACTAAAAAAACCTAAACCTAAAATAAAAAATAAACTTAAACTATCATAAACAAAACTAAAATAAATAAAACCTAAAATAAACTAAACCTAAACCTAAACTAAATAAAATAAACTAAAATAAACCTAAACCTAAATTAAAAATAAAGCCTAAAAATAAACTTAATATTAAAATTTAAACCCTAAACCTAAAAAAATAAAATAAAAACCTAAACCTAAATCTAAAAAATAAAAAATAAAACCTAAACCTAAAAATAAAATAAAATAAACTAAAATAAACCTAAACTTAAACCTAAATTTTAAAATAAACTAAAATAAAAAACCTAAACTAAAATAAATAAACCTAACATAAATAAACTAAACTAAATAAAATAAAATAAACCTAATATAAAATATAAATAAATAAAATAAATAATAAATAAAATAAATAAATCTAAACCTACTAGTTTACTTAATTATAAATAAAATAAAATAAATTAAAATTAAAATTAAAATCCTAAACCTAAAATAAACTACCTAAACCTAAAATAAAATAAAATAAAACTAAACTAAAATATAAATAAAACCTAAACTAAATTAAAATAAAATAAACCTAAAATAAAAAACCTAAATAAAATAAACTATATGTAAAATAAAATGAAATAAACCTAAAATAAAATTAAAATAAAATAAAAAAACTAAGTAAAAACTAAACTTGAAAACAAACCTAAAAATAAAACCTAAAACAAATAAAAATAAAACCTAAACATAGAATAATAAAATAAATCTAAACCTAAACTAAAATAAATAAAACTTAAACCTTAACCTCAAATAAACTAAACCTAAACCCTAAACTAAATAAAATAAAATAAACTAAAACTAAATTTAAACCTAAACTAAGAAATAAAACCTAAAAATAAACATAAAATAAAATTCCAAAACCTAAACCAAAATCCTATACCTAAAAAAATAAAATAAAAACCTTAACCTAAACCTTAAAAAAAAACCTAAACCAAATAAAATAAATCTAAGTTAAAAAAACATAAACCTAAACCAAAACCAAAATAAAATAAAATAAATAAACATAAATAAATAAGCTAAACTAAATAAAAATAAAAAAATAAAATAAAAATAAAATGAACTAAAATTAAAAAATAAACTAAATAAACCTAAACCTACCTGCTATTTATTTTAAAAGAACCCAAACCTAAAATAAACCAAATCCTTAAACCCTAAACCCTAAAACCTTAAAACCCTAAAACCTCCTAAAAAACCTAAACCCTAAACCCTCCTAAAAACTCCTAAACTAAACTAAACTAAACCTAAACCTCCCTCCTCCCCTAAACCATAAAACCTAAACTCCTAAACCCTAAACCCTACACTCCTAAACCCTAAACCATCAAAACACTAAACCCCAAAGTTTAAACACTAAACCCTAAACCCTAAACCCTAAACCTAAATCCTCTAAACCCTAAACTCACTTGAGTCTGAGCCGATTTCAGTTTCATCTGCTTGGTCCTGGTGTTTTCTACAGTTAGCTGAGTTTTTAGCTTCAGGTGGTTCTATCTTTCTACCTCTATTCCTGGTCGGTGAATGAGATGGTTTCTGCTATTTTCATTGGTTTATCGCCTATTGAACTTGAATTAATTCTTGTTGGTTTTTCATTGTTGGATGGTGGTCTTCCTAGTGGGAACTATTATTGGTGTTCCTTCCCCTTTGCAGAATCTAATTTTTTTGGGGTTGCCTCCCGCTCCTTTGTTATTGATCCTTCTTTTGCCTTTGGTATTTGATTCTCCATGATTAGCATTTGTCAAGTGCATTATTTGCAGCACATTTTATGTTTATTATGTTTCTTTTATTAATCTTGTTGGGAAGTTTGGTTTTTCTGTCCTGCCAACATTATTGCCTTTCTATGGTAAGCATCTTGGACCTCATGTTGTGTGGTGTTATTTTTTTTTTCTTTCCTAGTTGGGATGCTTCTTTGTTGGTTACTTATGATTCTCTAATGGTTCTAATGGCTATTTTAAGCTGTTTGGATGGAGGACTTTAGTTGTCCTTGTCCTGAATCTTTAAATTTTTTACTTTTTTGGCTATTTCTTATTAATTTACCATGTGTCTAGTGTCTATAATGTTAGTTCTAGTTTTCCTTAGTATTTGATTAATGTTATTATTGGTGTTCTGATTTTGTTATAGCCTCTCTAGATTATTGTGATTAGTCCGTGGTTTTTGTTTGGTGGTTTGCCTGCTAGTTGCTTTAGTTAATCTTATTTAACAAAGGTAGGATCTGAACTTGGACTACCAAATGGATGTTTGCAGCCAAAGTATGTCGGCTATGATGGTTTTGATGCTACCCTTCTCTTATTATTAATACATGATTATAACCCTTCTTTATGAAGTTTGATTCTCATATGTATTGTGCCCTCGAGATGATCCTAACCGAGCCTACTGCTTCATTCTTTCTCCCTTCCCATCTTTATATTTATCCTTTTAGCCATGACTTTTGCAGGAGTTTTTACAGTTGAACCAGTGGAATGGTCATACTCAACCCAAGTGTTGTCAAATCTTGCTTTATCTCAAAGGAATCATGAACTGCTTTCTCCATCCTTTTACTATTAGATTTGTTTTAGTCTTACTTTATTCTTTCTCTTATGCTATTTAGTTGTTGTATTTTGTTCTTGTTTTCTTTTACTCTTTATAATGTATTTGTAGGTTTTAGCTCTTGTTGTTCTCTGAGTAGAATTTTAGAGCTTCATCCCTTTAAGGACATTATATCTTTTCCAATTATGATAATAAAATTTAACTTTCCCAAAAAAACAAATCCTAAACCATAAACAACCCTAAACACTAAAACCTAAACCAAACTAAAACCTAAACCCTAAACCCCAAACTTAAACCTAAACCCTAAACTAAACCCTAAACTAACCTAAACCTAAAAGCCTAAACCCTAAACCTAAAAGCTAAAAGCCTAAACCTAAACTAAATAAACTTAAAAATAAAATAAATAAATAAACTAAACCAAATAAATAAAATAATAAATAAAATAAATAAAAAACCTAAACCTAAACTTAAACTTCTAAAAAAATAAACCAAAAAAAAATATAATAAAAACTAAAATCTAAAATAAAAAAACATAATAAACCTAAACTAAACTAATAAAAATAAAATAAACCTAAAACTAAAAAAAAAAATAAAACCTAAACCTAAAATAAAACCCTAAACCAACCTAAACTAAAATAAAACCCTAAACCCTAAACTTAAAACCTAATAAACCTAATTTAAATCCTAAACCAACCTAAACCTTAAACTTCTAAACCCTAAACTAAACCCTAAACCTAAACCCTAAACCCTAAACCCTAAACCCCAAACCCTAAACCTAAAACTATAAAACTAAACCCTAAACCTAAAACTTAAACCTAAATAAAAAATAAAATAAAATAGCCTAAACTAAAACCTAAACCTAAACATAAAATAAAATAAAATAAAATAAACTAAAAAAATAAAATAAAACCTAAACTAAACTAAGAAAATAAAAGAAACTAAAATAAAAAAATAAATAAAACTAAACCTAAAATAAAATAAAATAAACCTAAATAAAATAAACCTAAAAAATAAACCAAAAATAAATAAAAAATAAACCCTAAATAAACCTAAAAAAAAATAAACAAAATAAAATAAATTTAAACCTAAACTAAAATAATCTAAAATAAAATAAATAAAACCTAAACATGAACCTAAAATAAACTAAACCTAAACCTAAACTTAACCTAAATAAAATAAACTAAACTAAAAATAAACCTAAGCATAAACTAAAAAATAAAACTTAAAAATAAACATAAAATAACAAAAACCTAAACCTAAAAACATAAAATAAAAACCTAAACCTAAACCTAATAATAAAAAATAAAACATAAACCTAAAAAAAACTAAACTAAACTAAAAATAAACTAAACCTATCCTAAACCTAAAAAAAAATAAACTAAAATATAAAACCTAACCTAAAATAAATAAACCTAAATAAATAAACTAAAAAATAAAACAAAAAAAAAAAAATAAAAAATAAAATAAAAAAATAAATAAACTATAAATTAAAGACCTCTAAACCCTAAACCTATAAACCCTTAAACCCTAAACCTAAACCTAAACCAACTAAACCTAAACTTAAACCTAAACCTAAACTCCTAAACTAAACCTAAACTCAAACCCTAAATCCTAAACTTAAATCCCTAAACTCCCTAACCTTAAACCTTAAACTTAAAACCTTAAACCTAAAAACCCTATAAACCCTAAACTTGTCCCTAAATAATAATTTAAATAACTTAAACCTTAAACTAAACTCCTAACCAAACCCTAAACTATAACCTTAAACCTAAACCTAAACCCTTAAATTTAAATCCTAAAACTCTAAACTTTAAAGACTAAAACCATAAACTATAAACCCTAAACCTAAACCCTAAATGCATAAATCCTAAAACCCTAAACCCTAAACCCTAAATCCCTAAACCCTAAACACTAAACCCCAAACCCTAAACCTAAACCTAAAGTAACTAAATAACTTAAAATATAAACATAATCCCTAAAACCTAATAAACCTAAACTCTAAACCCCAAACCCTAAACCTAAACCTAAAGTAACTAAATAAATTTAAAAATAAACCTAAACACTATAACTTAATAAACCTAAAACTATACCTATAACCTAAGAATGGAAGAACCTGCAATCATCACCGCCAACTAGATATGGTGGGAGGCGGAAAGATTATCAGTGGTGGTGGGGATCTAGAGGTGTGAATATGGAGGTGGTGGTGAAAAGGGTGGTTATGGAGGTGTGAAAGAGTGATAGAGGTTATAGCTCCGTGGTGAGGGAGAGATCGGGGATATGATGGGATACCACTACTGGGGGTGGTTTTGATTTTGATGGGAACCGAGAAATCAAGAACCAACCAATCTACTACTTATGGAATTGTGTCTTTATATTAATGATGATTCTGCTAGATTTTGATTTGCTCTATCCATGCTCATTTTCTATCTATCGCTTGTCGCTAAAACTTTGATGAATTTGAATTATTTAATCTATCTATTAAAACCAAAACCCTAAACCATAAACTAAAACTTAAACCCTAAACCCTAATCCCTAAACCCTAAATCCTAAAACCCTAAACCATAAACCCTAAACCCTAAACCATAAAACCTAAACCTTAAATCATAAACCATAAACCCTAAACCCCAAACCCTAAACCCCAAACCCTAAACCCTAAACCCCTTAACTAATCCTAAACCTAAATCCTAAACCCTAAAAGCAAACCTAAACCTAAATTAAATAAAACTAAAAAATAAAATAAATAAAAAACTTGAACCTAAATAAAATAATAAAATAAAATAAAATAAAATCTTAAACTAAACCTAAACCTAAACCTAAACCCAAAAAGAAAATTAAATAAAAAATTTAAAACTAAATTAAAATAAAATAAATAAAACTAAACCTAAAAAGGAAACCTCAACCTAAACCTAAACCTAAAAAATAACTAAAATAAAACCTAAACTAAAATAAATAAACTTAAAATAAATAAACTAAACTAAATAAAATAGAAATAAACCTAAAAAAATAAAAAATAAAATAAACTAAAATAAACAAAATAATAAACTAAATAAACCTAAACCTACTAGTTTACTTAATATTAAAAAAATAAAATAAAATAAAAAATAACATTAACCCAAAACCATAAACCTTAAAATTAACCCTAAACCCTAAATTCTAAACCCTAAACCCTAAAAACTAAACCTTAAACCCTAAACCCTAAACCCTGAATACTCTAATCTACAATCCTAAACCCTAAACCTTAAACCCTAAACCCTAAAAACATAAAAACCAAAACCTATACTAAATAAAACTTAAAATAAAATAAATTAATAAATTGAAACCTAAATAAAATAAAATAAAATAAAAACCTAAACTAAAATCTAAACCTAAACCTAAAGCTAAAGCTAAACCTAAACCTAAAATAAAGTAAAATAAAAAAAAACTAAACTAAAATATTATGAATAAAACCTAAACTAAACTAAAAAAAATAAACCTAAAACTAAAAAGCCTAAATAAAAAAAACCTAAATAAAATAAATTTAACCTAAAATAAAATAAAATAAAAACTAAATAAAAACCTCAACCTAAAAAATAAACCTAAAAATAAATAAATAAAACCTAAACCCTAAACTAAAAAAAACCTAAACCTAAAATAAATAAAATAAAATAAAACTAAACCTAATGTAAAATAAACTAAACTAAAATAAATAAAATCTTAACCTAAACCTAAAATAAGCTAAACCTAAACCCTAAACTAAATAAAATAAAATAAACTAAAATAACCAAACTTTAAAATTAAACCAATAAATCTAAAATAAAACCTAAAACTTAAACCTAACAAAATAAAATAAAAACCTAAGCTTAAATCTAAAAACAAAAAATAAACCATAAACCTAAAAAATAAAATAAAAATAAAACTAAGCTAAAAAATAAACATAAACATAAACCTAAACCTAAAAAAAAATAAACTAAAAAACTAAACTAAATAAATAAATCTAAACTAAATAAAATAAAATAAACTAAATAAAATAAAAAAAAATAAAATAAAAAATAAATTAAATAAGCCTAAACTAGCAAGTTTACTTAATTTAAAAAAAAAACCCTAAACCCTAAACCATAAACCATAAATCCTAAACCCTAAACCCTAAGCTAACATAAACCCTAAATGCTAAACCCTAAACTAACCCTAAACCCTAAACCCCTACAATCCTAAACCCTAAACCCTAAACCTCTAAATACCTAAAATCTAAAGCCTAAACACTAAACCATAAACCTTAAACCCTATACCCTAACCATAAAACACTAAACCCCAATCCTTAAACTTATTTTCACTAATTGTAATGCTTTTGATCTCTTGCTTTTGTTGTCTGGTCATTACTTAGTGGTTGCTATCTTTCATCCTTTTGGTTTTTTTTTTATCCCGGTGGCACTATCTTCTTCCTATTACTCTAGTCGTGGATGATGAGCCCTGCTTTATTAAGTTTTCTGACTACTTGGTTTATTCTCTTCTCTTGAACTGATTACTTTTGCTAGTTTTTCATGGTTGGATGGGTGGCCTAATGGGAACCGCTATTGGTTGTTGCCCTTATGGGCCTTCTTTTCGAGAATTTTTGGCTACCTTTTTGGGGGTTGCCTCCCAATTTCTTATTGTTTGTTGATGGATCCTTCTTTTTCCTTGGTTTGGTGTTTGCTTATTCTTCTAGGATTAGCCTCTACTGGGTACATTATTTGCAGCATGTTTTATGTTGTTATTATGCTTTTATCGTTAGTCTTTTCTAGGGAAGTTTGGTTTTCTTCTAGTCACTACCTTCTATGGTGGTCGGCTTCTTTTGGACCTGTGTGGTGCTTTATGGTTTTCACTTTTTTCCTAGCTAGGATGCTTCATTTGTTGGTTACTTATGATGGGCTATTCTCGTGGTTTCTTATGAATATTTGCTTGTTTTGGAGGACTTTAGTAGTCTTTGGAATCTTGGTTGGTTGACTTTTCTTTTGGTATTTTCCTTCTTCGACAATTTGTTGGGCTTTGAAGGCAAAATAAACCCTAAATCCTAAACCCTAAACCCTAAACCCTAAACCCTAAACCCTAAACCCTAAACCCTAAACCCTAAACCCTAAACCCTAAACCCTAAACCCTAAACCCTAAAAATGTAACGTAACTAAATAAATTAAAAAATTAATCTAAACCCTAGTCCTTTTAAACCTAAACTTACACCTAAACTTTAAGCATGGGTAGAACCTTGATTACACAAACATCACCATCAACCAATTCTAGATCTAATGTGGAGGCAAATGTTTGTCGCAGGGTGGGGATGAGGTCGGTGGATATGGAGGTGGTAACAGATGAAGCGAGGAGCAGAGGTTACAAATGGTGGGGGAGAGATCAGGGATGGTGGATGGGATACCGCCACTGAGAGGTCGGGTGGTTCTGATGGGAACCGAGAAATCAAGAACAATCGACTAATCGCTACTTATGGAACTATGTCTTTACAATAGAGATTCTAGTTATCTAGGGTTTTGATTTGCTCTATGCATGCTCATTTTTGATCTAAAAAGTTTGTGAAAGCTTGGTGTGTTGGTTGAGGAAATCAAAAAGAAGAAATGTTAAATCTGAATTTGTTCTCTGTTAAAAAAAACCCTAAACCCCAAACCCTAAACCCTAAAAACCCTAAACACTAAAGCTTAAATACTAAACCCTAGACCCTAAACCCTAAACCCTAACCCTAAAACCCTAAACCCTAAACCCTAAACCCTAAACCCTAAAAACCTAAAAACCTAAACTAAATAAATCCTAAAAATAAAATAAATAAAATAAGAAAATAAAATAAAATATAAACATAAACCTAAACCTAAACCTAAAATAATCTTAAATAAAACTAAACTAAATCAAATAAAATAAAAAATAAAATAAAAAATAAAATAAAATAAAATAAATAAAATAAAACTAAACCTAAAATAAAAATAAAATAAATCTAAAAAAAAAATAAACATAAATAAAATAAAAAACCTAAATAAAAAATCTAAAATAAAAATCTAAAATAAAACCTAAATAAAATAAAACTAAACCTAAAATAAAAATAAAATAAAATAAAATAAATAAATAAAATCTAAACCTAAACAATATACCTTAAAAAACATAAAAATAAATAAAAAATAAACCCTAAACTAAAAAAAACCTAAACCTAAAATAAAAAATAAAAAATCCAAACATAAACTAAAATAAATAAAACCTAAACATAAACCTAAAATAAACTAAACCTAAACCAAAACTAAATAAAATAAAATAAACTAAAAATAAACATAAACCTAAACTAAAAAATGAAATTTAAAAATAAATCAAAAGTAAAATAAAAGCCTAAACCTAAACCTAAAAATAAGAAATAAAACTAAAACTAAAAAATAAACCTAAACCTAAATCTAAAATAAACTAAACTTAAACGTGAACCCAAACTAAATAAAATAAAATAAGCTAAAAATAAACCAAAACCTAAACTAAAAAATAAAATCTAAAAATAAACCTAAAATAAAAACCTAAAACCTAAACCTAAAAAATAAAATAAAAACCTAAACCTAAATCTAAAAATAAAAAATAAAACCTAAACCTAAAATAAAATAAAAATAAAACTAAACAAAAAAATAAACCTAAACTAAAACCTAAACCTAAAAAATAAACTAAAATAAAACCTAAACTAAAATAAATAATCTAAGCTAAATAAAAAAAATAAACCTAAATAAAAATAAAAAATAAAATAATCTAAAATAAATAAAAAATATACTAAATAAACCTAAACCTACCAGTTTACTTAATTTTAAAAAAATAAAAATAAAAAATAGAAATAATAAAAAACCATAACCCTAAACCCTAAAACTAAACCTAAACCCTAAACCCTAAACCCTAAACCCTAAACCCTAAATCTTAAACCCTAAATACACCAATAACCCAAATGTAAAATAACAACAAATAACAATACCAACCAATGCAAACCACTAGCCAAAGGACCATAACATCCATCCAAACCAAGAGAAAACTAAAAAACCGTAAGAGAAAGAAAAGCCACAAAGGATCAACCAAACCAAACCAAGAGAGCCACCAAAACCATAAAGGAAGAAAAGTCGAGCCAAAACCTAAACAGTCCAACTAGCTCAAAGAAACTAAAGGGAAGCAACACAGTAGAAAAATAAATGGCAAAAGCCATAAGCACCAAATCCCAACAAAGCCAAAAGAAACCAACCACCTGACATAAAATCCAAATAGGCCAAAGCAATACACAAAAGTATGATACAAGGCACCAGTCACCCAAGTGCCTGGACAAAGGCCAACAAAACAACTAGGCCAAACTAGCCAAAGGAAAATCAAACAGTTAAAGAAAAAGAACAAAAAATATAAAAGAAACTAATATATGGATATGATTTATCTAAATTAGACAAACCTCTTAAATGCTTAGAATATTATCATTGGTAAACAAAGTAAAATTTGAGAGATCGCACCAAACTAGCTAAAATTCAAGATAAGAGTTACCTTCTCTTAAAATATGTGTAATTTTAAAAGAAAGTTTAGAGATAATAGCTTTAATATTTGTAATTAAATAGAAAGTCCCAGCATTACCCTTATGGCTAGAATTGATCACAACAACAACCATCTTAGCATAAGATTCCAACCAAATAGTCTGAAATTTTTTATTTAAACGAAGCTTAAGAGCATAAAAAATAGCCATCAATTCAGCAAAAATAACTAATTTAATAGAAATAGGAGTGGAAAATACCAAGATAATATTCCCATGATTGTTTCTAAAAATTCCACCACAACCTGATTTGTAATTTGCAACAGCCATGATAATTTTAAACAATTAGAGGAGGTTTAATCCAATGAATAATTTTATATTTAGGAGATGAGTCACAATACGGAAAACTGATACCCAATTTAGAGGCAACAACCTTACACCATCTAAAATTAGTACCATTGAGAAGAATAGCCTTATGTAATGAAAAAATATTTTCTTTAGTCCTAGCAATAATCCTCTTATGGTTCATAGGCACATCACGATGTTTAGCATCATTTCTATTAAGCCAAATAAACCAAATCAAAGTAACAGCCACCATAATTTTGATATTCCCTTTAACTGTATTAAGAAAATAAGAATCCAGAAGTTGCATTTATGTTAAATTGCCATTAAAACAACTTAAGTTAAATAAATCCTTATACCAACCCCAAAGTTTAGAGGCAATGGCACCATTAATAAAAAAAAGATTAACATTCTTAATATGGAAACAACACATGCATTTGGAAGGTATATTAAAATCTTTGTCCCAAAGTAAAGAGTCAATAATAATATAATCACTTAAAATTCTCCACATAAGAATAGAGTAGGAATAATATTATTCCAAATTTTAAAGAAAATAGAGAAGTGGAGTTTTTAACTTTAACATAATGCCAAGTATCTTTAAAAGAAAATTCTCTATTACTAGAAATTTTAAAAAGAATTTGATCCAAAAAATTACTATCAATAGAAATATTAATGATGTTATTACTAATCAAATCAGAATCAACTCATTTAAAAGAGAGAAATTCCATTCCCCATTATAAATAAAATGACTAACTTTCAAAGAAGAAGTATAATAGGTATAAGCAAAGAATCAATGAAAAAGTCCCCCATCTAGTTATCTTTCCAAAAGAAGGAAGACCCATTATAAATACCCCACAAAAATGAGAGGTTCCACTTTCCATTTATTATCATAGAGCCATTTCAAAACAATAGAATCACCATGTGTATAATTGCAAATCAAACAATGCTTACCTTTGAAATATTTAAATTTCATGAATTTAGCCTAAAGACTTCCATTTTTCTGAACATTCCACCAAAATTTATAAGAAATAACATTGGTGGAGTCCATCAAATATTTACACCCAAGGCCACCTTCATAAATAGTACCACACATATTGGACCAACAAGTCTAATGAAGCCTTTTGGCTGAATTCCTAGAACCCCAAAAAAACTTATTAAAAAGTCTTTCAACTGATAAGAATAAGGGAATTAGAACAATATTAAGCAACATAAAAAGGAAGAGAATAAAGAGTACTTTTAATAACAATTAATCTACCACCAAATGATAAAAAATAAAATTCAAGGGTAGAAATTTTATTTTGAATATTATGAATTACCTCATTAAAGAGATGGGATCTCTTATGACCATAATATAAAGGAGCCTAATTATTTAATAGGAATATTTTGATGAGAAAAATAAGTAATATCCATTATTTTATTAATTCTATGAATAGAGGTAGAAGCAGAAGTGATAAAATAACTTTTATGAGTACTAATCAAAAGCCCACTTTCCTTTTCAAATTTATTTAAAAAACCCTTAAGCATTTGAACATAATGTAATGATCCATTACAAAATATTATGAAATCATCAGCAAAGATTAAATGAGAGATAGCCAAACCACTAAGATTCCTAAAATACATACTAGAATTCTTCTAAAAAAAAGATTAAACTAAAAAGACAAATATTCAATCACAATAATAAAAAGCGATGGAGAAAGAGGGTCACCTTGTGTTATACCTTGAGAGGAATTAAAGAAACCAAAGTTTTCACCATTGATAACTAATGAAAACCAAACATTTCTAATTATATTGTTAACCAAAGAAACAAAATGATAAAAAAAACCAAATAAAAAATAGAATGCTATTAAGAAAATCCCAAGAAATGTTATCATAAGCTTTATGATGTCAAGCTTAAAAGTAAATTGTCACCTCTAGTTTTAACATTCAAATCATGAATCAATTCTTGAGCAAGCAAGAAGTTATCCAAAATAGTTCTTCCTTTCATAAAGCCAGTTTGATTAGAGATATAATCTTAGGAAAAAAACTTACTAAGTTTATTAGTCAAAATTTTAGAAATCAATTTATTGGAAAAAGTACCACTAATAGGTCTAAAGCCATTCCAAAAGTCGATTTTAATTTTAGAATACAACAATACAAGTGCTAGTAAAATATTTAGGAATAGAAATCCTGAAAAAAATCCTTAGTAGCATTAAGAAGATTAGCTTTAATAATAAACCAAGTTGTTTAAAAGAATAAAGTAGAGTAATCATCCAACCCTGCAATAGAATCAACATTCATACCGTTATGAACATTAAAAAATTTCTCATCATAAGGAGTAACCAAGCAGTCATTATCCTCTATAGACATAATATAATAGATGATAGAGGGATTGGATTAATGCTCAAGTTGACAATTTTTATTTAAAAGATCTTTAAAATAATTAAGAGTAGAAGAAAATATATCCTCCTTTAGGTAAGCCAAGCACCATCAAAGTTATTGATTTTATGAAGGCAACCAAGAACTCTTCTTTTCATTATAAAAGCATAAAAATATTTTGTGTTTCTTTCCCCCTCATAAAGATGCTTAGAGGCAGCTTTTTGTCTCCAATAAGTATCCTCTATATTCTCAAACTTAATTAGATTATTTTAGCTTTAGCAAGATTAGAAAAAAAAGGAGAATAACAAGTTCTTCCAAATATTTCACCTTTTGTTCCATATTCTTGATATTACCAAAAAGATTTTAAAAATAGTTTCGCTCCACCAAGATGATATTAGCCTTTAAGTTTTAATCCAAAACCTCATCATACCAAATGTAGAATCAGAGAAAGAGGATCAAGAGGATCATCAAAACTTTTTCTTGTAGCCACATATTTTGAAAACTTTTTTAATGATATTATTGTTATGAACAACATCCTTAATAGAAATCAAAAGATGATCCAAGAAAGTTCTACTAAGATGCTCCACCAAAGTTAATGGCCAACGGTTTAACCAATAATTATTAAATAAGGAATGATCCAACCGTTGCCACAATTTTTGATTATTCCAAGTAAATTGAGAACTTATGAAACCAACATCATGAAGATTACAATCCAAAATCATATTTGCATAATCTTCCATTGAATGTAAATTTGGAAAAGAAGCCCCTTTCCTTTCATTCAAAGAAAGGACCATATTGAAATCCTCACCAACAATCGAAGAATCATTAACAATAGAAGAAAAACTAGAAAATTGATCCCAAGGAATTATCCTCTTTAACTTGTTACAAGCAACATAAACAAAAGAGCCAAAAGCATGATAATTACCAAATGAAATATCCACAATAACTTGGATGAAAATCATTAAAAACATAAATAGTAAGATAATTATTCCAAAATAACGGATCTTAGTATTGCTAAATAAAAGTTGCTAAAACCAATCATCCCGGTCACATGCATTAGAAAGAAAAGAAAGAAATAAGAGGTTCAAGAATAACCAAGAAACCAACATTATAAATTTACAAAGATTCCTAGATTCCCAACAAAGTGTACCAATGCCTCTCACATTCCAAATAAGAAAGTTAAACATTATTTTTGGCAAAGATGAAGATGAAGAAGAGTAGATCTAGAAACTTTAAGAGGATAATTTTAAACTATTTTTCCTTTTACAAAAATATTTTGAAAATCAATCTCATTCTCCATTGATTCATTTAAAAAAATATTTATCATTATTAACAGATTTAGAGAAAATCCCATTTGACAAGAAGAAAATCCTCTTTATCCATTAAATGAGAATTATCACTAAGGAAAGTACCATCTAGAATAAAGAGGGTTAAATTATTTATTAAACAAACACTTGGCACTTTATCAAAAGCACCATACCATCATTCTTGCCCAAATTGAAAGAAGATAAAACAATATTTTCTTTTAAAAATTTTTTAAATAATGTAACCATTTTCTATAAGATTTTAGCAACATAAATCTCTTTAGAATCTAAACTAAAACATGAAAATCATCCACTTACAAATTACAAATTTTAGGAATAATAAAAAATAATAGCAAACCGACATTACTCCAAAATAGTTTCATAAGCATTTTAACAAGCTTATGACTACCACTTACATTGGGAACAACATTAGAAACATTAGGAGAAACATCAACAATATCGCTCACAACACCATTATCCTTTTCATTTAAAGTAGTTTTTCTTTTATCACTTTTAAATCTCTCCAAAGAACCTTAGGATCTTTAACCACTTTCTTCAAGATGTGGATGAGTAACAAAACATTCGAGACATCATGTCCATGAGTTTGCAATGATTGTAGAATGCTCTAGTTATTCAATATCCAAATTAGAGCACATAAACACCTTTGAAGGTCATATGAACCAGGTTTAAAGAAATATCCAAAGAAGTAGAGGAATCCTTACCAGATAAAGCATCTTTGAAAGATTTAGAGGAAAACGATTTAGTTATACCCAAAGAATAGGAAGCCCGAGCCAGAGTAGTAGCATTTGGTTTTCCCCAAGTATTCATAGAAACTGATGCCATAGCAAATGGTACCACTTAAGAACCAAACATGGATCAGCCAAGGCCAAAGATCCAAATCCAAACTAGAAGAAATTTCTAGAAAACCAGCTCATAAATGATAAGAAAGTGAATGAAAAGGATTCAAGAATCGTTAGAGCTCAGGACAAGGAGGGGTTTATTTTTTTTTTTTTTTTTTTGGTTCTTTTTTTATTTTGTTTTTTTTTGGGGTTTGGAGTTTAGGGTTTAGGGTTGTAAGTTGTAGGTTTTTAGTGTTTAGTTGAGCAACAAAATTTGGCGATTGATGGCAAGTATTAGAACTTTGGTTATTGGTTATTATAGAGGTAAGTTTGGTTGTGATGGTCGGATGTTTTTATTTTATTAGCATTATTTGTGACTATAACCCTTCTTTTGAGTTTGGATAAATTTTGTTCTCCTTTAGTGACCCATCTGGCCCTATGGCTTTATTACTTTTCTCTCTCTGTACCTTTTTCTTTCATCTTATCTATGCTTAAGTTTCTTGCAAGTTTTTTTTTCAAAACTTGGGTCTTAGTGGAGGATATGCTCATAGGTTTTAGTGATTGCTAAGTTTTCTTTTTTTTTTTTTTTTCTCTTTGTATTAGGGATTTATCTCTTTAGTTTTATTGTAGCTCTTGAGCATTAGTTTTGAGATTTATCCCCTTTTAAGGACTTTATAATCCTTTTCTTGAGGCAATAAAATTTTCCCATTTAAAAAAAAAACCATCAACCCCAAACCCTAAACCCTAAAAACTTGAAAACCTAAACCTAAACTAAATAAAAACTAAACATAAATAATATTAAAAAAATAAATTAAATTAAAATCCTAAACCTAAACTTAAAATAAAATAAAATAAACAACAAAACTAAACTAAAATAAAATAATTGAAAACTTAAATAAAACTAAAAAAATAAAATAAATGTAAAATAAATAACCTAAAAAAAAACCTAAATAAATAAAATAAAATAAAAGAAACCTAAAATAAAATAAAATAAAAAAAACCTAAAATAAACCTAAAAATAAATAAAAAATAAAACCTAAACCCTAAACTACAAAAAAAGGCTTAAACCTAAAATAAAAATAAAATAAACAAAATAAAATCAACCTAAGACTAAACTAAAAAACTAAGCTAAAATAAATAAAATAAACCTAAACCTAAAATAAACTAAAGCTAAACCTAAACCCAACTAAATAAAATAAAAAAACTAAAATAAACCTAAACCTAAACTAAAAAACCTAAAATCTAAACCTAAAAAAAAAAAAATAATAAAACCTAAACCTACACCAAAAAATAAAAAATAAAACCTAAATCTAAAAAATAAAATAAAAATAAAACTCAACTAAACCTAAACCTAAATCTAAAAAATAAACCTAAACTTAAAAAATAAACTAAAATATATAAACTTACACCTAAATAAAATTAAAAAATAAAATAAACTAAAATAAATATAAAATAAACTAAATAAACCTAAACCCAATTGCTTAATTTTTTTAAAAAACCATAAACCCTAAATCCTAAACCCTAAACCCTAAACCTTAAACTTACAATCCTAAACCCTAAACCCTAAACCATAAACCCTAAAATTCCTTAAACCCTAAACCTTAAACCCTAATTAGGCTTAGTCTAGATCTTGCGGTGGAGGAAAAGCCAGAGGCAGCGATTATCCCAATGGTGGTGGGGGATCTGAAGGTGTTCGTGGATATGGAGGTGGTGGTTGGAGCAGTGGTGGTTATGGAAGCGGAAGGTGCGACGGAGGTTATAGCCATGCTGGTGGCGGAGGGAGAGATCAGGGATATGATGGTGGATCCTACTAGTCGAGAGACTGAGGTGGTTCTAATGGGAACTGGAGAAATTAAAGAACGGTCGATCGGACCGCTATATGGAACTATGTCTTTACAGTAGAGAAAGTTCTAGTTATCTAAGGTTTTGATTTGCTCTATGCATGCTCATTTTTTATCTATGTCATCGCTTGTGTCTTAGAAAACTTGGTGTGTTACTTGAAATATTTAATTTGAATTTGTTCTCTATTAAAAAAAACCAAAAACCCTAAACTAAAACCTGAACCCCAAACCCTAAACTAAAACCAGAACCCTAGACCCTAAAAACCCTAACCCCTAAACTCTAAAACCCTAAACACTAAACCCTAAACCCTAAACCCTAAACCTTAAACTAGCCCTAAACCAAAAAGCTAAAAACCTAAACTTAAACTAAATAAAACTAAAAAATAAAATAAATAAATAAACCTAAACCTAAAAAAGATAAAAAAATAAATTAAATTAAAACTAAAACCTAAACCTAAACCTAAACCTAATAAAAATAAAATAAAAAATAAAACTAAAATAAAATAAAATAAATAAAAACCTAAACTAAACTAAAAAATAAAAAAACCAAAAAAATATAAAAACTAAACCTAAAATAAAAATAAAATAAACCTAAAATAAAATAAAATAAAACTAAATAAAAACCTAAACCTAAAAAATAAACCAAAAAATAAAATTTAAAAAAAAACCTAAACCCTAAACTAAAAAAAATCTAAACCTAAAATATAAGTAAAATAAACCTAAACCCAAATTAAAATAAACTAAACTAAAATAAATAAAACCTAAACCTAAACCTAAACTAAATAAAATAAAATAAACTAAAAATAACCCTAAATTAAAATAAAAAATAAAACTAAAAAATAAACCTAAAATAAAAACCTAAAACTTAAACCTAAAGAAATAAAATAAAAACCTAAACTTGGACTTATAAATAAAAAATAAAACCTAAACTTAAAAAAATAAAATAAAAATTAAACTAAACCTAAACTAAACCTAAAAAATAAACAAAAATGAAAAACCTAAACTAAAATAAATAAACCAAAAATAAATAATCTAAATTAAATAAAATAAAAAAAAATAAAAAACTAAAATAAATAAAAAATAAACTAAATAAATTAAGTAAACCTAAACGTATGAGTTTACTTAATTTAAAAAAAAACCTAACCCTAAAACTAACACTAAACCCTAAACTGTAAACCCTAAACCCTAAACCTATAACCTACAACCCTAAACCCTAAACCCTAAACCCAAAAACCTAAAACCCTAAACCCTAAACCCTAAACCCTAAACCCTAAAACCTAAAAGCTAAAACCCTAAACCCTCAACCCTAAACCCTAAACCCTAAACTTTAACTCCTAAAAACCTTAAACCTCCTAAACCTAAACCCTAAAACTATAAACCCTAAACCCCAAATACTAAACTCTAAACCCTAAACCTTAAACCCTATAACTTTGAACCCTAAACCCAACACCCTAAACCCTCAAAACCCTAAACCCTCAAAACCATAAACCCTAAAGCCCAAACACTAAAGCCTAAACCCTATACCCTAAAGCCTAAACACAAAAGCATAAACATTAAACCCTAAACCCTAACCCTAAACCCTAAACCCTAAACTCTAAACCCTAAACCAATAACATTAAACTTATTTTCACTTTTTAGCCTAAGTTGGGTTATGTTTTTGACCTCTTGCTTCTAGGTTGTCTTGGTGGTTGCTACTAGGTGGTTCCTATCTTTCCAACTTGGGTTGGCTTGGTTTTTTAGACTGGTTTCTCTACCTTATTACTCTAGTTGCTGGTGGATGAGATGATTTCTACTCTAAATTTATTCTATTTTTTGCGCTGGTTGGTTTGTTGGATCTCCTCTTGAGCTCAAATTACTTTTTGCTATTTTTTCATGGTTGAATGGGTGGCCTTCCTAGTGGGAACTACTATTGGTTGTTGCCTTTATGGGCCTTCTTTTGGAGAGTTTCCTAGCTACTTTTTTGGGGGTTGCCTCTTAGTTTTTGTTATTTATTACTGGATCCTTCTTTTTCTTTGGTTTTATGTTTGGTTATTCTCTGGATTAGCCTCTACTGGGTGCATTATTTATAGCAGGTTTTATGTTGTTACTATGCTTCTTGTCAGATTAGTCTTTATTGCTATGGAAGTTTGGTTTTTTGGATGGACCTGACCACCTGCTACTATTGCCTTTCTATGGTGGTTGTGCTTTATTTTGACCTCTATTATGTGGTACTTTGTTGGTTTTCTACTTTTCCTTGGCCGCTGGGGATGCTTCCTTTGTTGGTTACTTATGATGGGCTATTCTCTAGTGGTTACCTTATGGCTATTTTACATATAGGGTTTGTTTGGAGGACTTTAGTTATCCTTGGAATCTTGGTTGGTTGATTTTTCTCTTGTTGGTCTTTTCCTTCTTCTTGGATAATTTGTTGAGCCTTTACTATCTGGTCTAACCTTTATTGATCCTTTTGGATTGGAATTTTGGTTTCTAGTGGTTGGTGGCTGCCTTTGGTCCCATTTTTTGTGGTTGTTTTGTCTTTTGATGATTTGCACTAGTCGAACTTATGCTTCCTTCCTTGATTCATTCTGACATGTTTAGTCATTTATGGTCTCTCACCTTGGTTTGGCTTGGTGACTACTACTTGCTAGGACTTTTGCTTGAGGGCTCCTATCTTGGTTTAGTTAGTTATTTCTCTGTTAATTGGCATGGGTTTGGTGCTTGCTGATGGCTAGTTCTAGTTTTCCCTGGTTTGGAGCTTGGATGGATATTTGGATAATAGCTATTGTTTGTGTTCTGACTTTATTTTAGCCTCTCTCTAGGTTTTTATGATTAGTCTGTTATGGTTTTTTTGTGGTTTGGCTACTAGCTAGTTGTTGCCAGTTGTTCTTTATTTAATGGTGCAAGATCCGAACTCTACTGACTCTTTGGATGTTTGCTTGTATCAAGTATGCGGCTATGATGGCTTTGATGTTACTCACCTCTTCTCTAGTTGGTAGCATTACATATGATTGTAACCCTTCTTTATGAAGTTTGGATGCTCATATGTATTATTTCCCCTTGAGATGATCCAAATTGAGAGCCTTCTCTTTCTCAACTCTCTCCATTTCCACTCTTTGTCCTTATCCTTTTTAGCTATGACTTTTGCCTTTGTAGTGTTTTGTAGATTTCTTTTATAGGTTGGAACTTTACAGAGGGAATGGTCATTGCACAATCAACCGAAGTGTTATTGTTATGGATATTGCTTATCTTGCTTTGTCAAAGGAATCATGAACTACTGTTGACTCATCCTTTTACTATTTTTAGGATTTATTTTAGTATTACAATGTGTCTTTTTCTCTTATGCTTTTTAACTATTATATTTTCTCTTTTGTTTTCTTTTCTTTTTCTAATGTACTTAGATGGGGGTTTAGCTCTTTAGGTTTCTTATTACTCTGAGAACACTAGAATTTTAGAGCTTTACCCTTTTTAAGGACATTGTATCTTTTCCTTTTATGGTAATAGAATTCTAAGTTTCCCTAAAAAACACTAAACCCTAAACCCTAAACCCAAAACCCTAAACCCAAACCCTAAACCCTAAACTTTAAACCCTAAACCCTAAAACACCCTAAACCCTAAACCCTAAACCCTAAACTAACCCTAAACCTTAAAGCCTAAACACAAAATACTAAGCCCTAAACCCTAAACCCTAACCCTATACCCTAAACCTTAAAAGCATAAAACCTAAAACCCAAAACCCTAAACCCTAAACCCCAAACCCTAAACCTAAACTTAAAGTAACTAAATAAACTAAAAAAATTAACCCAAAAGCTAAAACATAATAAACCTATACCTAAACTTAAACCCTAAGAATGGCTAAGACCTTGAGGACAGGAACATCACCTTCAACCAGGCTCAATCTAGATCTAGCAGTGGAGGTGAAGGCAAAGGTGGCGATTATTATAGTGGTGGGGGGATTTAGAGGTGTTGGTGGATATGGAGGTCATGGTCAGAGTAGTGGTGGTTATGGAAGCAGGAGGAGTGATGAAGGTTACATTCCTGGTGGTGGCAGAGGGAGAGATAAGGGATATAATGGTGGATCCAGCTACTCGAGAAGCCAGGGTGATTCTAACGGGAACTGGAGTAATTGAAGGATGGCCAATTCCGATCTGCTTCTTATGGAACTGTATCTTTATAGCACAGATGGTTCTAATTATCTAGGATTTTTGATTTTCTCTATGCATGCTCATTTTCTATCTATGTCATCGCTTGTGTCTTAAAAAACTTAGTGTATGTGGTGTTTATTTTTGAGATATGGAACACCACCCAGATCTTAGGGGGTACTTATTGAAATGATCGGGTACAATATTAAGAAAATATGCACTATCTCAAAAGATAGAAATCATCACCCTATGATGGACCTAATCACCTATTAAGACTCTTAAGGCATGATGGGTCTATGAATATACTAGAGATCTTTCTCCAACTTTGCATGGAAAAGTAAAGTAGGGTTTATATTAAGCTGAGTTCATTAAGTTTCCTATAGAGGCAAGCCTCCATAGCTAATTACTTTCTATGGGATGTGAATCCCTTAAGAATACTCTCAATTAAAGTAGCAATTAAAGTCTTCAAAGATTTTAAGGCTAGACTATCAAAAGATTAGTTGTATCAGAAAATCAAGTGGAAAAACTCAAGGAGAAGACTAATTATCAAAGCCAAAGGAAATGAGTAGGGAATGCTCTTGATACTATGAAACCTAGTGAGCATTTTAACCTATCCTATAATTGGGCTTTGTAATTTTGAAATTGAAGACAAGATCAATTTTTTTAAAGTTGACATTTGATTAGAAAGTTAGGACTTGTAATCCGATAACACAAGATTATGGAGATGCCTAATACGTGAAGATTTGTGCTTATAGCCCGAATGAAATAGCCACTCAAATCTTAAATATAGGGTTCTTTAGCATAAGCGAAAGTGCAACCTAAATCTAAGAAAAAATGGCCATATGGTTTAACTCCATAAGAGAGATAAATCTGGACTTACAATCACCTAGAATGCTAGCTAACACTCTACACTCTAAATCAAAGAAGTCATCATATGATTTGCAAGTTTAGTTTGGCAATTATTAAATTAGAGATAAACTAACGTCCTTAATCCCACTCCCTAGAAAACTAGAGCATGAGTGGCATGAGCATATAACTTATTCTAGTGCAAAATCATTTCAAATTTTATTTTTTTTAGCACTTCATTTAGACAAATGCTTTTGGTTTTTGATGCCTACATGCATGATGAAATAAGGTTGTTGGCTAAATCAACAAGAAGGGGTGTTTTCCAACATAAAGGATGCCCTCATCAAGCATTCCCCTATCGTGTGATGGAAATCCCATATTTTCAAGAGTGAAACAATATGATATGCATGTTGTTCATTCAACATTTAGCTAAGGGTTGCTAAATCTTTTAATTATCTTGATTTATGTCTTAGCTTTATGTGAGGTTATTAATTATTTAAAATTTTAGTTATGAGTTATAGTAGAAAGTTAATTTGTTTTCAAAGAGACTAATCCCATTCAAGGCCACACATTCAAACATCAAACATATAAAGAATTTAAGAAAAGCATGCCATCCTAATTGTGCACTTTAAACACAACATCAAATAATTTTATATCTCAAAAGAATAACCGGCTAGTGATGCATGCAAAAGAAAAATGGGTAGTAGCTCTACCCTTATACAACTACATAAAAGAATAATTTGCAATTTATAAATGATAAATGCTATCATCAAATCTTTATGTCTTCATGTATCTTCCTTTCCTTGATTTGGTTTGCTCCACTTCAAAGGCATCACTTGGCCTCCTAGAACAAAGCTTTCTAGCCAATGCTCATCCTTATCCCCCCATAGCACTAATCCTAATTCCTAATAAAAAAATTACATTAAAAATAGGAAAAATAAATCTAAGTACACATGTAAGACAAGTGTTAGCTAAACACACATACAACCCAAGAAGTTATATTTATAATTTGGACTTAGCACCATACATGGCAACCAAGCCCACCTCCCTAACTTGGATTATGCTTGGGGCTTAAGCAACTTAAAGAGAGCATTTATATTTATTTTAAGCCCTTAAACATAATCCCCAGAATAAATATGATTAGCCACACCAACCATCTAGTTTACAAAACATGCACCCTAACATCTAATCTAAAATAATATATCACAAAATAAAACATACATCACACCATGCACCATCCTTACATAAGGCTAGAAGTGGTGGCTTAATCTAATGTGTGTGTATTAAGGCTTGTTGTGTTATGTCCTAACTAGGCTTTAGAGTAAAGATTTTCTAAGTGCAGAAAGATTCAACTTAAAGGGTGGTTTCAATCTAAGTGCTTTAATTGATTTGCAAGATTTAATTTGTGTTTTCTTTTGTCATATGACCTACACTTAGCAACTAAGTGTTGTAAAGAGAAGAAAAGAGGTTGCCCTCTTTCATCCCTACCATAAACCACTTTCTAAAGCATGTTAATTTGATTTAGTTCTCTTTAGTGAATGGCATATTACACATTTTAGATTAATCCTAAGTTTAGGTTTTCTTTAAATAATTTTACTCAATGTGAAAGGCTTCTTGATTAATCTAATTGAAATACTATCACATGATACATGCTAAATCATTCCTTTCCATCACATGTAACATGCATATGATTAAGTCCTAAGTATACCTACACATACTATTTATTTTAGCACACTTGAATGATAGATGTGAGTATGTACATTTGAAGCTTTATATTTCCTCCGATTGAATTATTTTATCATATTAATTTAAGGCTCTATCTAAATTCTTTTGAAATTAAACAGGTATGTGTAATTATTAACCTGGGAAGCGAGTAAATCAAATGACCTCCTTGGGGCAAGCTAAAGCCTCATATTCTCGGGATGTCTAGACTATATACCACTACATTCAAACCATATGTAAATTTACATGCATGAACATAGGAAAGAGAGCTCAAATCACATGATCAATTAATTCAATCACTTGAACAATTACAAATGCATGTATTTTAATAAAAATGAAGGATTACCATTCTCTAATTAAATACACACATGCATGTATATAAGACATAAACAAGTACGTTTTGTTAAACTAGGGAAGTGAGGTAATCAAATGACCTCCTTAGCTAACTAAAGCCTCATATTCTTGGGATGTCTTATATACCCTTTAACTTTCACTTACATAAATTAATACATGAATAAAAGGAAAGGAGCTTCACTTCATACATTAAGCTATAATCACATGCATCTCTTATGTATTTATAACTAGCATTCATAGCATATGTAACCATTCATTTATAAGATTTGGAAATTACATTTGGATTTAATAGTGATAATAGCCACACATATTATAAATTAAATCAACACATGCAAGCTTGACATATTGGAAAACCATTTGATTTAATTAATTTTGAAAAGAATGTATGATTTCAAATGAGATACAACATTTAACATTATTTGGAAAAAATGAATAAGCATAAACATGTGATTTCATTCAATTAAATTAATTCCTAAGGACAATCAAATCAAATAAAAGCTTTTAAAGAAAACCAATGCATTTTAATTATCACTTTCAATTTCATATTTGATTTGGTTTGAAGAAATGAGGAAAGTTTATTGATCCTAACCCATTTATATATTTGTGATTTAATTTGGTTTAAGGAAAAGTAATTAAGTTGATTTTATGGGTTAATTAGGTTGTACTATGCATTAAATCCATTAATTAGCTCTTACCTATGTTGCCTTAAGTTAATTAACCTAGTAATTATGATCCAACATGATATGTACATACATTGAAAATTAAATAAGTAATGAACCTAAGAAATGAAATAGGCCTAATGCAATTGGCTCACAATTAGTGATTAATTAAGTTAAGAAACTTAATTAAGTACTTCATAGTTTTCCCACACATGTGGGTTAACCTTAATTTCCTTAAATTCCTTTAGGATATTGAACACCTAAAGATTTACCAATGAATTGATTAATTAAGATTCCATGTGATTATAGTTTCAAATTTATTAATTAAGCAATTTAATTAATGAATTAAACCATCAATTAATCACAAATTAATTAATTTCCATTCAAGTGAAATAGACTTAGGGAAAAGATTGGGAAAGAGGTCCCAATCTCATTCCCCATGCCCATTCATTTCACAATAATTAACAAGCTTAATTAATTGATTTTCTTACTATTTAGAATATTAATTAATTGCTTAATTAATTGGAAAGTAATTAAGGTTAAGATAACCAATTTCCTAATTAACCAAGCAATAAATCCCAAGAAAATTATGGGAGGTAGGTCATCCCATTAATCAACCTCAAAAGTTTGGGAATAATTACTTAGGTAATTAGAGAGTAATTAAGCTAATTAAGTTTTAATTAAACTCAAATTAAGCCTTAAGTATTGTTCAAAATTAATTGGGATAAATTTTAATTGAATCTCCTTTGAAATAATTTCAAAACAAATATTTACTTGCATTTTATGATTTTTCTATGATTTGTTATAATTTTCCAAAGTTTCAGTTGATTTAAATGATTTTCCATGATTTTTATAAAGTCCATTATTTTATTTCAACTATTTGAAGTCGAATGCAATATCTCCCAATCCAAACCTTTTAACTTGAAATTTTTGTAAGTAGACTTTATGCTCAATTTTAATCAATAAAAATTTCAAATCAATCTCATGTGTCTTTTTGATTTAATTAATGAAATTTAATTTTCCCTAAAAGTTAAATTAAGCTTAAAATATTTAGTAATATTTTTGGCTTTTGGCTTCATTGGATTCCTCTTAGAAAGAAAAATCCAACAAACCTTTATTTGCAAATTTTAATTAAGTATTTTATTTTCTATGAATTTTTAAGTTTCATGTTTTAAGTAATTTAAAAAAAGTAAAATCACTTACTTAACCCAATCACACTGCAAGCAATGCTGATTGGACCACTTGGTTCCACATGGCACCACACAATGGGACGGTGCACCTCAGAAGAGTGGGAATGCAGACAAGGATCCCAAATCGAGCGGTCCAAATCGATACACATGATCTGCATGATGAGAGCCACATAATTCACCGATCAAAGCCATGTGATCTGCATGATATGAGCCGTTCGTCTCCCTGAACGGAAGATCGGATGCCTAGCGGGCGATCCAAAAGAAGAGGCAAACGAAACACTATTTCGAGCAGGATTTTTGTGATTCTTGTGAAAACTTTGAATGGAAAACTTCATTTTAAGCATAATTTTCTAGCAATCTTTGCTGAAAATCACTCAAATGCTTGGGGATAATGTAAAATAAAAAAATGCAAGGGTAATCTAAAGGAAATTCCTAAAATCAACCAAAAACTATCACAAATAAAAGAACCTAATGCCGACTATGATTTTGAAAATTATCTCACGGGGATGATTTTCGATGACAGTGAAGATTCGAGTGCACTCTTGAGTGTAAGAAGATGCTTTGGAATGGGTTCGGGCTCTTGCTTCACTTCGAAATAATGTATCCACCAATGGCCACCACTTCCTCACCAAAATCCACTTGATTTTGATGTCTTTTGCTCAAAAATTAAGTGGGAATCATTGCTAGTTGGTTTGGGAGCTCTAGGAGAGTGAAATGAGTGTGTGAGGATGAGTTTTTGCCTTTTTATTTTCTATCTCCTTGCAATGGCCGAAAATCACCTCATTCATGGTGATTTTTGGCTCCAAGTGGGTGTCCTTGGCTTGGGGTGGTTGGGATTCTCCTTAAGTGGCTTAATTTGGTTGCCCAAGGCATGGGACATGGTTGCTATAAAGGATAAGTGGGTGTCCTAAAGGGAAAGTGGAGGTCCTTCATGCCAAGTGTTCTAATGGGGGAGGGAGCTGATTTCACCTCCATAAGTCATGGCTGACCCAACCACCTCTTTGGTCAGGTTGGACATTGTCCTTGGAGCCTAGTGGACCAATGGATGAGTGCCAAGTAGCCAAGGAAGAGCAAAGACCATTTACATGGGTGTTTTATCTTATGTGATACCCTTCATGTGTAGAGTGGTCATTTGATATTGAATTTGATTGGATAGATTTGAAATGAGTCAAAAGTGAGTTGGACCAAATTTCATGTCATTTGGAGTTCATTTGATTAGGTTTGGCTCAATTTGACCCACTTAGTTAAATTGGGTAAGAAAGAGTTGACTAATTGCTCAAACTGGGTTAAACCAAGGGTTAGGTCAAGTTCATATGACTATTGCGAGAGGATTGTATGCTTTGGTTTAATTTAATTTGGGTTTAGTCTAATTTGACCCTTTATGTCAATTTGGGTCAACTTGGGTCAAGAGGACCAATTGGGCTAGGTTTGACTCAATTGAAGGTCAAGTCATGTTTAAATGTTGATTTTGGGTTAATTTGAATCATTGGTTTCAAAGGATTTGGCTTAGGTTGCAATTTGGCTAGTTTGGGTTCATATAGGCTAAAGGGTTGACTTGGTCAATGGGCTAGGTTGACTTGGTTTGACCTAATTTATATTAATTGATCATCCTAGGGTGATCAACAATCATGACATGAAGTTTGGATTAGCTTAATTCACTTTGATTTGGATTGAATTGGATTTTGGTTCATGTAGGTCAAATTGGCCACTTTTGGGTCAAGTGAAGCAATTGGATTTAGTTGGCTTGATTTTGGATTGAGTTTGATTTAGAGTTTATATATATTTGAGATTGATATATAAATCCAATAATTGGTTTGGATTCAAATCAATATTCGTTCATTTGAATATTTCAAGTCAAATGGGTTAGGTTGGGTTTGACTTGGGTTGATTTTGGTTTGACTGGATGATTATAGGTTTCATTTATATTTGGATAGATGATTGAAAGAATGATTGATTTAAGAGAAAATCCATTGATTTTGGCTTGATTTAGATGGGTTTTGGCCATGTTCAAGGAAATGGCTTAAAGGGTTTAAATTGGGTTTCAATTTGATTTCGGATTTGGTTTTGGCTATTTGAATTTATATTTCATTTATATTTGAAAAGATAATTGAAGGTAGAATTGATTGATAAGAAAATTAATTGAGTTTGGATTGAATTTGATGGAAATTTGGCTAAGTTCATGAAGGTTGATTAAAGGGCTTGGGAAAGATTTCAAGTTTAGATTTGATCTTAGGTTTCAATCATTTGGAATTGAGTTTGGACTTGATTTGGATTTAAATTGAGTTTGAGGTTGGTTGGAAATTTGGATTTGAATTGAATTTAAGATGGTGTACATGGATTGGGTTTAGGCTATTGGGTGATTTTCCTAAGTCCCTAAGGCATGGCCTAATCCTATGATTAACCCTTCTAAGTCTCTAGGCAGTTAAGTATTCACCTACTCTAGAAGCAATTTATGATTAAGTAAACCTTAATGCCTAGAAAGCACATAGGTATAATAAGAGGAGGTTGAGAACTCACTCCAAAAGTGAGGTCAACCAAAGGACCCACCAATTGGTGTGGTGTAACTGACAAGGCACACCGCACATATTGGCATTGACCGAGATGATCGATAATGTCCAGAAGACTACAAACACTATTGAAAATGATCTATACCTAAACCTAAAAGGTTGATAGAATCAGATCTTAGAAAAGTAGCATTTATGCTAAGGGCATAAGAGAGCATGGAATCCACGGGATTGAGTATGTGAACCTTCCACTAGGTAAGCAGGTTTAAGCTATCCACTTGGGATATGGATTTGAGTTTTATTGTGAATATGATTTATTTTGGTGTGTATCCACTAGGAATAAGAGTCTGTAATCTGCTAGGGATTGGGAATGTGAACCTTCCACTAGGGAAGCAGGTTTGGGCTATCTGGTGGGGATAAGAGTTTGATGGTATTTCTTATGGCTCCATTAGGGAGATTAATTTGATTTGTGCCTCGCTGAAAAGAAATTTGGTTTGTTCAATATGATTTAATTTTACTCCACTGGGAAGGTTGGTTTCTAATTTAGTTTGTTATGGACCTATCAGTGTGTGATGGACCCACTTAGAAGGGGCTAAGTCGGCCTTAACCTATCTCAAATTTACAAATCCAAAAGGATAGTCTACCAGCAATAATGTAGGACTATTTAGCCAAAGGGGTTGTTTATTAGAGTGCAACGGCTGTACTTAGGAAGAAAGCATAGTGGACTTACATCTTCTAAAGCAAGGATCAACTGCTAGGGTGATTTATTGGATCCACAACAAATCAAACCCAACCTAGGGGCGAATACTGAGTGAATGCCGCGGGGGACTTATGTCAACTCAAAAGTAGTCAAAATTAATTTCATTGATTTATTTTAATTTGATTTGGTTCATTTTCATTTGTTTTACTTTCATTTGATGGATCCTTCAGTGTGTAATGGACCGCATTGAAAAGGGGCTATGTCGTCCTTGGCCTATCTCAGATTTATCGATCCAAAGAGTTAGACTATCCAACTTAAGGGGTGCCTTTTAGTGTGCAACATCTATGCTGGGCAAAGCGTGGCAGACTTACATCTCCAAAGCAAGTAACAACCGTGGTGACCCGTTGGATGCGCACCAAATCAAACCTAACCTAGGGCTACCCATTGGTGTGCAACGGTCATGCTGGAAAGAATGAGTAGTAGACTTACATCTTCCAAAGCCAGGACGATCGCTAGGGTAACTTGTTGGTGGCAGAACAGATTGAACCCGACCTAAGGGCGACTATTGAGAGTGTCATGGGGACTTATCTCAACTCATGAGTAGTCAGGCGATTCCTATAGGGAGTTTTACTAACACTGCTCTAAAGATAGGATGCCTGCTTGGGAAAGGTGCCGCTTGGGGCATTAATTCCAAATCCACAATAAAAATATATATATTATTATTTGTTTATTATTGTGGACCCTATTTTTGTGTGAGGGACCACACTGAAAGGGGCTATGTCGGCATGGACCTATCTCAGATTTACTGGACCAAGCGAGAATCTACGCATCCATAGAATAGAATCTCCAACCATAAGGGTGGTTATTAGGAAAGGGGGACTGTCCAATCCGAAGAACTGGTGTTTTAAATGAGGTTGCAAAGGATATGATCCAAACAGTGCCCACATGGGAGGTGCCACTAGGACATTATCTGAACCTAAATAAGAAAGCCTATAGGTGTATGGTGGCCAACTTAAGGACAAAGTAGCAAACTTACATCTACCATGAGTAGTGTATCCACTGGGTGGGTCACTTTAAGGATAGTCAACACCAACCAACCTAAGGTGGTCGTCAGTGAGCAAAAATCAGTCTAAGAAGATGGCATGTACACTTATATCTTCCTAAAGTGGATCTAATTACATGAATATTCTATCTTTGGCTCGACATGTGCTATCACCTGGGTCACATGCAGAACTATACTTAAGAAGAAAGTACAAGACTTACATCTTTCAAAGTGAGGAACAACCACTGGGTGACCCATTGATGGCATAACAAGTCGAACCTCACCTAAGGGTGACTACTAAGTAGGGAGTCATAAAGAAGGATTGGACCCAAACTTGAAGTAGTTAGGAGGAAAGGTGTCACTAGGGGACTTACCCTAATCCTCTACTCAACCAAGTCAGTTCATGATGGCTAGTCCAAGAAGAAAGCATATAGTAGACTTATATCCTCTTGAATGAAGCCAACATGAAGGTAACTTATCACCATGCCATAAGGCTTACCATGCTAACTTAGTACTCTTTGTGCAATGGTCAAGTCAGGAAGGAAAGCATAGTAGACTTACATCCTCCTAAACAAGGGACCACTGAGGTGATGAACTAGCAGGGTAGCACGTCAGCCTAACCTAGAGCATTTAAGGAGTGAGTGCCATGATGGGCTTTATCCCACATCAAAGTAGCCCAAGACAAAAGATGTGCATGTGTGTTTGTCAGATATACTCAACAAAGTTAGTTCATGATGGCTAGTTTAAGAAGAAGGCATAGCAGATTTAAATTCTTTAAAGAGAGCTACATGAGGGTAGCTTACCGACCAAGTAAGGCCTACCATGCTAACAAAGCACTCATTGTGCATCGATCAATTTAGAAAGAAAATGTAGCGACTTACATCCTCAACAAGGGACCATGGGGTGATGCATTGGGTAACACGTCCTGCCTAGAGCCTAATGAGTGAGGCAAGGCATTATCCCACATCAAAGTAGCACGAGATAAAATATGTGTATTTGTTCATGTGTTTGTTTAGTTTGTGTTTGTGTTGTTGATGAAGGATAGGATGCCGCTTGGGTTCATTACACCTACCCTAAACACATCAAGAGTGGATGAAATGGTGCCATAAATGTAACTCCACCAAGAAAGATGTCACTGGGTTCTCTTACACTTAACTTAGTTGTACTACTCAAACTAGGATGCCTCTTGGGTTTTCTTACACTTATCCTAATAGCACCAAAGAATTATGTGTAGTTTGTGCTTGTGTTGATGAAGGATGGGATTCCACTTGGGTTCTCTTACACCTATCCTAAACATATCATGGAAAATTCACAAATAAGCAAATAATGCTTCCAATGAAGAAGATATTTAATGAATGTAAAGATAGGATTTCTATTGATAATAATTATTTTCAAACATTATTTTAAAGATAATATTTCTTTAAATAGAGCTCGTTGATTGGAACCAAGGCTCCCCAATTATATAGTGGTTTAAACTACTTTCCATCCCCACAAAGGTAGGCCAACCATCAAAAGTAGAATCATGATTTGAAAAGTTTTGTGATAGACTAACTTTAAAAGAGTTTAAACCATCTATATTCAACGTTAATTGAAGTCTCTTCTGTAAAGTAGAATCTTGGAGGATGCATCTCTAATATCACTTTAATCTCTTTAGATCAATCCTTATTATCCCATGATGCTTTACTACAAGCCTTAGAAACTCCCTAAACTCATCCTAAATGTATACTTTAGAAGATTCAACTTCAAGCTATAGTGTCATAACCAATCAAAGACAACTACTCAAATCATAAAGATGGTCTTCCTTTTTCTTTAACCCTGGTGACTAGAGAAAGGCATGACCTTATAGTGGTAAATTCTAATGGAAATTATAAGTGTAAATGACCTCTCATCCTCTAGCATCATTCGACCCATCCTTGAATGAGGAGATTACATGTAAAGAGGCTATGTTTGCTGTCAAATTTGAAATAGGTAATGTGGATTCATCTTCAAGAAATGCCTAACTGAAATCTTTAGAATCAACGTATGTGTAGATTTGAATGTCCTTCCTTTTGACACATAATGTTGGGTTATCATGATAGCATCTTTCTTCTTCAATAAGGTTGAATTCAAACTTTGATCTTCTTCTTGGTGCAAATGTTTGCATAAAAAAGTTTGCAAAGTAGGAATAGCAATAGGTTCAAATTTAATTTTGTAGGCTACTACCTTTAGAGATGTATTGGGCACTTCATTATGGTCTTAGGTAAAGCAATCCTTAAACTACAAAAGTAACCTAACCAAGTCATTGGCATTTTCTTTCTGACTTATCATATATGGATTTTGGTAGGGTGGGTGGACTACCTTTATGTTCTGAGGTTAATCTCTTAAAACTCAATGGTTGATGATCTAATTTTCTTCTCAACTTTAGGGAGTGTATCATGTACTTGAAAGTCTTCAAAATTCTTTAAGCAAAGTAGGTAGACTAGGAAAAACATGATTTTATTACTTTATTTGAAGGTTTATCTACAACTATTGAATCCTCTTTCAAGCTTGAAGAAAGAGATGAAGTGGAAATTTGATATCTCATATATATATATATATATAGTTAGAGGTTAGGAGCAACTCTTAACTTCCAATCCTTCCAATCCTATAATAATATCATGAGATAGTAAAATTAGAGCCAATGTGCTCGCATAACCACTAAGTTTCTAGTCATATCAATCATAAATTATCCTTTTAGAACTTTTTATTTTAATGTTATCTACTCGAAAGAAATGTCAAAAGTAGACTCAAAAATTATTTCGTATATTTTTTCTCTCCTTTTCTTTGAATTTACACCTCATACACATGATTTATCCTTTAGATTCCAAATCAATGTGTATTATTGGTGCTTTACTTCTTCTCTTTTCTTCTTTTTTTCTCTTCTTCACTTTTTTTTCATTCCTTTTTTTTCATTTTTTCTTTTCTTTTTTTTTATTTCATTTTTTCTTTCTCTCTTTTTTTTGAGTCTTTGTTTATATTGGGTTCTGTAGAGGGGACTGCTTCTCTTTCCTTTCCATAGGATAGTTTATGTCGAGTATGACTTGAGGAGGTTGCCACTAACTACAATAAAGAATCGTTAAGTTCCAATCAAACACTCTCTATCTCCTTAGAGAAGGTGAGGGTGCACTCATTATTTTAGCTTAGTGGGCAACCTTCCAAGATGGTTTAGGACCTTGATTAACCTTCGTAATAGTTTGATGCCCTTATTTTGGATTGTGAGGTGTATCTTAAGAAGGATTTAGAATTTGATTATTTCCAATGACTGGTTTGCTTCTTCCTATGGTGTTGATCAAAGTGGTTGGACCCTACCACTACAACAATTGGCTTCTGTGATATCTTCTAAAAAAGAGGTAGAATTGATGTCTACCTACTCTTTTATGATGCCAAAAAATTCTTCTATTACATATGATGATTCTAACTCTTTATCGATAGTGACACCACAAAAGTTTAGAATGGGGGTATCTCTACCGGTGTTGGAATCCTTAAAGACATCAAGTCCATTTCTATTTTATGGATTATGATCATTATTGTGATTGTCATTTTGAGAGTTGTCTTCTTTTGGGAATTAGATTCAAATCATTTGAGTCATACTTATCTAGAATGAATAAGACATACTCAAAAATCTTTATTGATCTTATTCTTGGCTCTGAAGGAACTTTTATGGTCTTTCTCCTTGGTTAGGGAAACTAATGAATTTAGGGTCAAATCAAAGAAGTGGCTTCTTTCCTGCCACCTCATTTCTATTGATGGTTGTAAGGGCTGGAATCTCTGCATTGCTAGAAAGAGAACCATATCAGACCTTTTCTTGAATGTAATCAATTTGAATGGTTAACTTGATTTGATTGTTGAATTGGAAGCCTCATTTAATAAATTTAGATATGCTAAATGGGGTTCCAATATTAGAGAGATTTTGGATTTTTTTTTTGGAGGAGAGACTTTGAATTTGATTTAAATTTAGAACCCACATTCAACAAATTTGGGTATGTTGAATGGGGTTCAAATGTTTTGGAGAGGCTCTTAATTTATGATTCCATTGGTTCTCATTTGAATTTGATTTTATTTTGGGACCCTCATTTAATAAATTTGGGTATGTTAAATGGAGGGTCAATTGACTTTGTTTTGGATTCATTTTAAAATCTTCAGCAAATTTATGTATGCTAAATGAGATTCAAGTGCTGTTTGAAAACAATTTTGAAAGTATTTTTATTGTTTATGATGATGTGTCATGTTTTGATTTTGTTGAATTAGATTTGAAAATGGTATCCTTACTTAGCAAATTTAGGTATGCAAAGTGAAGCCCAATGTGTTTGTTGTATTTTGATTTGATTTTGAAGAATGAGACTCTTATTTAACAAATTTGGTATGTTAAGTAGGGCTCAAGTGTGTTTGATGAGTTTGTTTTATTTTTTTTTTGAAAGAGGAGAACTTCTATTTAACAAATGTGATATGTTAAATAAAGTTCAATTTGATTTCAATTTTGAAAAGGTGGGACTCTCATTTGACAAATTTGGGTATGTGGAGTTCGTGTGTTTGATTTATTTGTGATTTTAAAAGGGAACTCTACTTAGCAAATGTGGGTATGTTAAGAAAGGTCCAATTTGATTTTGATTTTGAAAAGGGAATTCTCATTTGACAAATTTGGTTATGTCAAATTAAATTCAAATGTGTTTTAGTTTTAGTGATTTTGAAAAGGGGACTTCCATTTAACAAATTAAGGTATGTTAAATGGAAATCAATTATATTTTTCTTTTGATTTTCAAAGATGGGATATTTGTGTGTGATGTTGTTTTAAAGAGAAATTTCAACTTAGCACATGTAGGATGTGCTAAATGAAATTTCATCTTTTTAATGATCTTGTTTGAAAATAAAATATACATTCAACAAGCTTAGGTGTGTTGAATGGAGATTACTATTTTGATATTTGTGCTTTTAAAAAATGATTTTAAAATTATTTGATTTTAAATTTTGAAAGAACCTCCATGAAACAATCATGGATATTGTTGCATGAGGTTTGGTTATCTTTAAATGCAAATATTTTGTCATGTGAATTTTAATTTGAGAAATGCTTATTGATAGTATATATATTTTTAGTTTATTTTCTTAAGTATGAGATGAACCTTGCCTCACCAAGAGAATGATAAAGAGGTTCTAAATTTTTAGTCATCTCCTTTAGTTAATTCAAATTTTTTATACCTATTGGGGACCCAATATAAGACCTACATGGAGTGAGGTCTTAAAACCGGGATGTTAGCTAGCTCAACCTAAGGATGAAATAGGCTAAGTGCCAAGAAAGAAAGATAATCTTGGACCCATAAAAATACAAGTCCACTATCGATGTTTGGAGACAATAATTGCTACTAGAGATGGAGAGAGGAACCCTCCTAAGTCGCTAGAAAAAATCTATGTTTATTTTGAGATGTGGGACACCATGCAGTCTTAAAGGGTACTTATTGAAATGATCAAGTATGACATTAAAGAAAGATGCACTATCTTTAAAGATATAAATCATCCCCTATAATGGACCTAATCACCTAAGGGACTCCTAAGGCATGATGGGTCTAATGTACCAAAGTTCTTCCACTACTTTACATGGAAAAGCAAGTAAGATTTATATTAAGTGTTCATTATTTCATGGAGGCAAGCCTCCATAGTTAATTCATCCTAAGGGATGTGAATCCTTAAGAATACTCTAGATTAAGAGAGCAATTAAAGTCTCCAAAGATGTCAAGGCTAGACTTTCAAAGGATTAGTTGTTTAGAAAATTAAGTGGGAAAACTTAAGGAGAAGACTTATTATCAAAGCTAAAGGAAATAAGTAGGGAGTGTTCTTGATACTAAGAAACCTAGAGAGCATTTCAACCTATCCTATAATTAGGCTTTATAATTTTGAAATTGAAGAGAAGATCAATTGTGTTAAAATTAACATTTCATTGGAAAGCTAGAACTTGTAATCCAAAAACACAAGATTGAGCATGAGTGGTATGAGCATATGACTTAGTTTAGTGCAAAATCATTTCAAAGTTTATTTAGTATGATACTTTATTTTGATAAAGGCTTCTGGATTTTGATGCCTACATGTATGATGAAATAAGGTTGTTTGCTAAATCAGCAAGAAAGGGGTGTTTTCTAACACAAGGGATGCTCTCATAGATCAAGCATTCCCTAATCAAGCAAAGATGGTAATCCCTTATTTTCAAGAGTGAAAAATATGATGTGCATGATGTTGTCCATTCAACATTCATAAGGGTTGCTAAATCTTTAATTATCTTGATTTATATCCTAGGCTTTATGTGAGATTATTAATTATTTAAAACTTTAGTTATGATTTGTAGTTGGGTAGAAAAGTTAATTTTTTTCTAAGAACCAAATTGCATTCCATGCCACTCATTCAAACATCAAACATACAAAGAAACTAAGAAAAGCATGTCATCCTAATTGTTCACTTTAAAGACAACATCAAATACCTTTTATAGCTAACGTAAAAGAATAATAGGCCAGTGTATGTGTAACCCAAAAAAAAAAAATGGGTGGAGCCCTACCCTTATACAACGGTACATAAAAGAATAATTTGCAATTTACATATGATAAATGCTAGGGGGGGGGGGGGTTCTTCAAGTCTTTATGTCTTTATGTATCTTCCTCCTTCTTTTTTTTAGTTTGCTCCAGTTCAAAGGCATCACATGGCCTCCAAAGATAAAGCCTTCTAGCCAATGCTCATCATTATCCCCCATAGCACTAATCTAATTCTAATGCAAAATGATATTAAAAATAGAAAAGTAAATCTAACTACACCGCAAGACAAGTGTTAGCTAAACACACATATAACCCAAGTAGTTATATTTATAATTTGACTTAGCAACTACATGGGTACCAAGCCCATTTTCCTAACTTAGATTATGCTTAGGGGCTTAAGCAACCTGCAAAGAGTGCATTTATATTTATTTTTAAGTGGCCCCTTAAAAATAATCTCCTATAAAAAACATGATTATGGTAATCATGGCCTACCATCCAGTCTATGAAACATACACCCTAACATCTAGTCTAAAATAATACTTCACAAAATAAAACATACATCACACCATGCACCATCCCAACATAAGGCTAGAAGTGGTGACTTAATCTAATGTGTGTGTATTAAAGCTTGTGTGGTATGTCCCAACTAGGCTTTAGAGTTAAGATTTTCTAAGTGTAGAATGATTCAACTTAAAGGGTGGTTTCACTTCAAGTGCTTTAGTTGATTTGCAAGTTTTAATTTGTGTTTTCTTTTATTTCATATGACTTACACTAAGCAACTAAGTGTTGTAAAGAGAAGAAAAGAGGTTGCCCTCTTTCATCCCTACCTTAAACCACTTTCTAAAACATTTTAATTTTACTTTGTTCTCTTTAGTGAATGGCTTATTACACATTTTAGATTAATCCTAAGTTTAGGTTCTCTTTAAATAATTTTATTCAATGTGAAAGGATGCTTAAGATTAATCTAATTGAAATACTATCACATGACACATGCTAAATCATTCCTTTCCATCACATATAACATGCATATGATTAAGTCTATGGTATACCAACACATACAATATGTTTTAGCACACTTAAATGATGGATGTGAGTATGTACATTTGAAGCTTTTATTTCTCCTCGATTGAATTATTTTATCATATTAATTTAAGGCTCTATCTAAATTATTATGTAAAAATACATAAGGATGAAATTAAACAGGTATGTGTCATTGTTAACCAAGGAAGTGAGGTAATCAAATGACCTCCTTAGGGCTAGCTAAAGCCTCATATTCTTGGGATATCTAGATTTTATACCATCACATCCAAATCATTTGTAAATTTACATGCATGAACATAAAGAAAGAGAGCTCCAAATCACATGATCAATTAGTTCAATCACTTGAACAATTGAAAATCCAAATATTTTTAATAAAAGGAAGAAGGATTCTTTCTAATTAAATACACACATGTATGTATAAAATACATAAGCAAGTACATGCCTTTATTAAACTAGGAAGTGAGGTAATCAAATGACCTTAGGGCTAAAGCCTCATATTCCTAGGATGTCTAGACTATGTACCACTTTTCTTAAATACATACACATGTATTCATAATTTGGAGAATGAAAATCATGCAAAAAAAATGGTATTTAATTTGACTGAATCATTTATGTATATGAATTAAAGCCTCATCCAAATTCTAGTATTGAAATTCATAATAATGTATTGAAATGGAGTACATTTCATTATTAAACGAGGGAAGTGAGGTAATCAAATGACCTCATTAGGGCTAACTAAAGCCTCATATTCTCGGGATATCCAAACTATATACCAACTAACATTCTAACTTACATAATTCAATACATGAATAAAAGGAAAAGAGCATCACTTCATACATTTAAGTTATGATCACATACATCTCTTATGTATTTATAACTAGCATTCATATCATATGTAACCATTCATTTATAAGCTTTGAAAAATACATTTTGATTTAATAGTGATAATAGCTACACATATTATAAATTAAATCAACACATGCAAGCTTAACATAAAGGAAAACCATTTGATTTAATTAATTTTAAAAAGATGAATGTATGATTTCAAATGACATACAACATTTAACATTATTGGAAAGGAATGAATATGTATAAACATGTGATTTCATTCAATTAAATTAATTTCTAAGGATAATCAAATAAAATAAAAGCATTTAAAGAAAACCAAGGATTTTAATTACTTTCAATTTCATATTTGATTTGGTTTGAAGAAATGAGGGAAAGTTTGATCATATCCCATTCCCATGTTTGTGATTTAATTTTTTAATGAAAATTAATAAGTTGATTTTATTAATTAGGTTGTATGCATTAAATCCATTAATTAACCCTTACCTATGTTGCCTTAATTTAATTAACCAAGTAATTATGAACCAACATATGTACATACATTGGAAATTAAATAATGAACCTAAGAAATGAAAGAGGCCTAATGTAATTGGCTCAATTAGTGATTAATTTAGTTAAGAAACTTAATTAAGTACTTTCATGGTTTTCCCACACATGTGGGTTAACCATAATTTTCTTAAATGTCTTTAGATTATTGAACACCTAAAGATCTACCCATGAATTGATTAATTAAGATTCCATGTGATTATAGTTTCAAATTGATTAATTAGGCAATTTAATTAAAGAATTAAACCATCAATTAATCCCAAAATAATTAATTTCCATTCAAGTGAAATGGACTTAGGGAAAAGATTAGGAAAGAAGTCCCAATCTCATTCCCCATGCCCATTCACTATTTCACAATGATTAGAAAGCTCAATTAATGATTTTTCTTACCATTAAGAATATTAATTAATTGCCTAATTAATTAGGAAAGTAATTAAGATTAAGAACCAATTTCCCTAACAATAAAATTCCCAAAAAATTAGGGAGGCGAGGTCATCCCATTAATCAACCTCAAAGTTTGGGATTAATTACTTAGGTAATTAGAGAGAGTAATTAAGCTAATTAAGTTTTTAATTAAACTTAAATTAAGCCTTAATTATTGTTCAAAATTAATTGGATCAATTTTAATTGAATCTCCTAAATACCTTCAAAATAATTATTTACTTGCATTTTTATGATTTTTTTATGATTTGTTATAATTTTTTTAGATTTTAAGCTGATTTAAATGATTTTCTATGATTTTTATAAAGTCCATTAATTTATTTTAACTATTTGAACTTCAGAATGCAATATCTCCAAATCAAGAAATTCTTTTAACCTAAAATTTGTATGGTAGGTAGATTTTAAGCTCACTTTTAATCTTTAAAATTTTTAAATCAATCTGATATGTCTTTTTGGTTTAATTAATGAAATTTGATTTTCCTTAAAACTTAAATTAAACACAAAATATTTAGTAAAATTTGTCTTTGATTTATTGGATTCCTATAGAAATACAAATCCAACAAACCCTTACTTGAAAAGTTTAGTTATGTTTTTATTTTTTATGAATTTTGAAGTTTCAAGTATTTTAATTAATTTTAAAAGTAGAAAATCCCTAATATATTACTTAACTCAATCCACGCGCTGACTAATGACGAACATGGCACCGCATTGGGGTGGTGCCACATCGCAAATGAGCGAATGCGACAAGAAATGCGATCGATGATCCAGATCGATTCGTGCGATTTGCATGATCTGAGCCACACGATCCATCGATCAGAGCCATATGATCCACATAATCTGAGCCATCCATTTCCCTAAATGGGAGATCAAATGGCTGGCGAACTATCCAATAGAAGAGGCAGATGAAACACAATTTTGGGCAGGATTTTTGCGATTCATATAAAAAAATTGAACAAAAACTTCATTTTAGGCATTTTTATCTTTCTGAAAATCACTCAAAATGCATGGGGATGATGTAAAATAAAAAAATGCAAGTGTAATCTAAAGAAAATTCCAAAAATTAAGCAAAAACTATCACAAATAAAAGAACCTAAGGTCGGCTAAGGTTCTTGAAAATTACCACACCGAGGATGATTTTTGGCAATGATGATGATCTGAGCATGCTCCTGAGTGTAGGAAAAAGCTTTGGAATGGGTTTAGGCTCTTGCTTCACTTTAGAATAATGTATCCACCAATTTCCACCACTTCTTCGCTAGAATCCACTTGATTTTGATGGATTTTCCTTAAAAACCAAGTGGGAATGGTTATGGTTTGAGCTCTAAGAGAGAAATGAGTGTGAGGAAGAGTTTTGCCTCTATTTTTGTCTCCTTGCAATGGCCAAAATCACCTCATTCATGGTGATTTTGGCTCCAAGTGGGTGTCCTTTGGGGTGGTTGAGATTCTCTTAGGTGGCTTAATTTGGTTGTCCAAGGCATGGGAGGTGATTGCAATGAAGGACAAGTGGGTGTCCTAGCAAAGGGAAGTGGAGGTCCTTCATGCCAAGTGTTCCAATGGCGGAAGCGAGGTGATTTCACCTCCCCATGAGTCATGGCTGACCCAACCACTTCTTGGATCAGGTTGGACAGTGTCCTTGGTGCTTAGGTGGACCAATTGATGAGCACCAAGTGGCTAAGAAAGAAAAATGTTCATTTACATTTTTTTATTTTATGACCCTTAGCCCAAGGGTCGAGTGGTCTTTTACATTGACTTTAATTTGGGCATATTTGAAATGAGTCAAAAGTGAGTTGGACCAAATTTCATGTCATTTGGAGTTCATTTGGTTAGGTTTGGTTTCAATTTGACCCATTTGGCCAAATTGGGTCAAAATAGTTAACCAATTGGTCAAATTGGGTCAAACCAAGGGTTAGGTTAAGTTCATATGACTATTTGGAGAGGATTGTATGCTTTGGTTTGATTTAATTTTGATTTAATTTGGGTTTAGTATAATTTGACCCTTTATGTCAATTTGGGTCAACAAGAGGACCAATTGCCAGTTTGGCTCAAAAGTCAAGTCATGTTTAAATGTTCATTTTGGTTGATTTGAATCATTAGTTTCAATGGATTTGGCTTAGGTTGTAATTTGGCTAGTTTGGGTTCATATAAAGCAAGGTTGACTTGGTCAATGCTAGGTTGACTTGGTTTGACCCAATTTATATCAATTGATCATCCTAGGGTGATCAACAATCATGAAATGAAGTTTAGATTGACATAATTTACTTTAATTTGGATTGAATTGGATTTTGGTTCATGTAGGTCAAATTGGCCACTTTAGGTCAAGTGAACCAATTAGGTTTAGTTGACTTTATTTTGGGTTGAGTTTGATTTAGTTGAGTTTATATATAGATTTAAGATTGATATATAAACTATAATTGGTTTAGATTCAAATGAGTTTCTTTTATTTGAATATTTTAAGTCAAAAAGTTGGGTTTGACTTGGGTTGATTTTGTTTGACTAGATGATTATGGGTTTCATTTATATTTGGATAGATGATTGAAGGAATGATTGATTCAAGAGAAAATCCATTGATTTTGATTAATTTAGATGGGTTTTTATGTTCAAGGAATGGCTTAAATGGTTTAAATTGGGGTTGATTTGATTTTGGATTTGGTTTTGGCTATTTGAATTTATATTTCATTTATATTTGAGAAGATAATTGAAGGTATAATTGATTTATAAGAAAATCAATTGAGTTTGATTGAATTGGATGGAAATTTTAAAGTTCATGAAGGTTGATTAAAGGGCTAAAGATTTCAAGTTTGGATTTGATCTTGGGTTTCAATCATTTGGAATTGAGTTAGACTTGGATTTGGATTTGAAATTGAGTTTGAGGTTTGCTGGAAATTTGGATTTGAATTGAATTTAAGAAGGTGTACATTGATTTGGTTTAGGCTATAAGTGATTTTCCTAAGTCCCCAAGGCATGGCCTAATCCTATTATTAACCTTTCTAAGTCTCTAGGCTTAGGTCAAGTGTTCACCAAATCTCTAAAAGTGTCTTATGACTAAGGAAACCTTAGTGTCCAGAAGGTTCCAAGTTCTAAGAAGAGGAGGTTGAGAACTCACTCCAAAAGTGAGTTCAATAGTGTGTTACTTGGTTGATGAAATCGAAAAGAAGAAATGTTGAATATGAATTTATTCTCTATTAAAAAAAACCCAAAAACTTTAAACCCTAAACTAAACCAACAAACCTAAAAACTTAAAACCCTAAAACCTAAACCCTAAAAAAAAATCTTAAACCCAAAAACTCTAAAACTAAATTATAAACCCTAAAACCGAAACCCTAAACCCTAAACCCTAAACCCTAAACCTTAAATCCCAAACCCTAAACCCTAAACCCTAAACTAAAATGAAATAATTCTAAAATAAACTAAAAAATAAAAAATAAACTAACTAAAAAAATAATAACCTAAACCCACCCATTGCTTGAGCCCTCAAACTCATGCTCTCGCAAATCCCCTTTTCCTTTCTCATTTTTTGACTTTATTGACACCTATTTGGCATGATTCTTTGGATTCCTTCTAGAATCGATTGCCGCTTTCATGTTTTACTTGGAGTGACTTTTGGTGTCTTCCGATGATTCCATGGGGAAATGATCAATGGATCCTACTGGGTATCAACTACCTTGGCTTTGGTTGCATCAAAATCATTCAAAGATGTCTATGGATAACTATTCGTGTGTCCCTAGAACTTATTTTGACTTCTTTTGAGGCATGCATTATGTGCTCGATGATTATGGAAATGCTTGCTAAGCCATTTGAATTCACTTTGGTTGGAAAGTTTACTCTTCATATTGAATCAAAACAATTCTTCTTTCATTTCAAACTTTCGCTTTTGCTTATGGTTTAATTGATCCTACCCATTTTGATTAGTTAACAAATGAATTGAATTACTCACATGTTTTTACTCTTGGTTCTTATTTTGTTTTCAATTGCCAAATGAGGTTGTTGAAATGGACTCCACTATGATATTAAAGAATCCCAATCATTCCAATTTGGATTTCTCTCCCAATATGTGAATTCATTTCATTAATCATCAATTCCTTTTGTTGTGGGTGCTTTATTTGGTCTTTGCAAATTGATCATGCAAGATAAATCTTGACCTTCTGGCTAGAATCCTATTGAATTGGACATTACCAAGAAACACAAAGAAATGGTTGGGATCTAAAAAATTATATTATATGTGAAAGTTGATTTTGAAAATTTTCCTATCTTTTGTTCTCATTGTAAAATGGCATGATAATTTTGAACATTTCATTCACATCCTCACCTAGAAAATAAAATTTCTATTAAGGAAACTATTGTAAACCCTTCATTAAATATCAAAAGTTAAAAAAAAAGATTCATTGAATGTTCCTAATAATGCTATTTTACCTTTTATGCAATTGAAGGTTTCTAATGTGGAAAATAATAATCTAAACTTTGGATGATGATTCTTTTCCTCTAAGTGATTCATCCTTTGATGAAAATAAAGCTTTAATTGAAAATAATGAGGATATCAATGTTATGCATCATTTGAATTCAATGGAGAATATGGATTTTGTTTCTCATGATTTAGTTTGAAAACCTGACTTTACTTTAGTTCAAAATGATTTAAATTCTCAAAAAAGATTTGGTTTTGTCTAATAATCGTTATTGAAGAAGAAGGGCTAGATGTTCACACCGCCTTCTTAATAAATTTATTTGCTCACTTGCTATACGATGCTCATTTGCCTTTAATAAATTTTAATGGCTTGGAAGAAGGAGAACTCACTCTATATAGAGACTTCCCTTAAATCTGTGACAAATGTTAAATCCTTCTCATATGATGATTCTATGGGAAAAGGAAATGGTTTCCAAACTTATCATGCTAAAAAAGAAAAATGATAAAACTTCCTCCCAAATTGTCCCAAAATACTAGATCTTTTGTGGCCTCCTTCTCCTCTCTTAATTAACCTTTTCTTAACCCCTTTTATTATGTTTAATTTTCTTGTTTGAATGTTAGAGGGATCGATACCCTCTATTTGTAAATTTAGAAACCTTCATATTCATAATATTTCTTTACTTATTCTTTTGGAGCCTCTTATTCATGCAAACAAAATTAACCATGTTGTTAGAATGATTTTCAATAAATTTTCTCTAATGTTAGTATTTTGTGTTTTTTGGAATAATTTTGTGGAGATTTCTATTCTTGATGATTTTCAACAAGTTGTCAATGCTCAAATATCTTATGGTGACTATTGTGTTTTGGGCTCATTATCTATGCATCTTGTAATAGATTTGGTAGAAATTTTCTTTGGAAAAATTTGAAGAATTTTACCTCTATCAATAAACCTTGGTTTGTTGGTGGAGATTTCAACACTATTTTATTCTCTTCTGAATGAAACAGTGGTTTCTCTCCTAATATTCACTCCATGGAAGAATTTTCCAACATGATCCTTGATTGCAATTTGATATTAGATTTAAGGGTTCAAATTTTACTTGGCAAAACACTAGACTTTGGCAATGGTTGGATGAGATTCTTTTTAATACTCATTGGATTACTTAATGACCTATTACTTCTGTCGATCATTTAAGCGTAAAACCTTATCGATCATCCTTTTGGTTTCTAGTAAAGAAAACTCTAATAGATTAAAAAAATTTCTCTCATTTTAGATTTAAACATGTGGATTATATTGATTTCTTTAATGTTGTGGCTAACAATTGGAAAGCACCTTACATCTATAATTGATTATGGGATGAATAGATTTTGGTTTAAGCTTAAAAGACTTAAACAAAATTTGGAACAAGCATCATTTTAAAACCTTTTGCTAATATCAAAGAAATGGAAAATTGTTTTGTGATCTTGAAGTCTTTATTATGTTGATCCTACTAAGATTAAGGACTTGACTGAGAAAAAGATAAACTTGTTAATTTTCAAATATGGAAGAGACTTATTCCAAAATGCTACTAATAAATATATTATGGATGGTGATACTAGATATTTCATGCTTTAGTTAATAAAAAGAGAGCTTTAAATAATATTCAAAAAATTAAAGATGATAATGGAGAATGGATTACGAGAATAATTATATTAAGATTCAACCATAATTACTTTAGAAATATGCTTAATAAGAGTTTCTTATGATGTTATTTCTAAATCACACTTAATTCCTTCTATTATAAACAATAATGATAATGATTTGCTTACTATTGAAGCTAATGAAGAGGAAATTTTAAAGTTCTTAATAGCATGAATATAGATTCTATTGTTTTGAGGGTTTCACTACCCTTTTTTTTCAATAATACTAGTTTATTATTAAAATGATTGAGTGGTTGATTTTTTAAATGGTAATCCTTTTCCTAGATATTTTTCTATCACTTATTGTTCTCATACCTAAGAAAGATAATCCAGACTATTGGAGTGATTTTAGACCTATTATTCTTTGAACCTTCTTCAATAAGTTGATTTTCAAAATTCTAACCAATGGCTCATTTACTTCATAGGATTATTCTATAAACCAAACTAGTTTTGTTAGAGGTAGATCTATTTTGATAATATTCTCCTTGCTCACCAATTAATTCATGATTTTGATGCTAAGATTAAAGGTCAACATTATGTTCAAATTAGATATTACCAAAGCTTTTGACAATATCTCTTGGGATTTCCTTATCCATATTTGAATTTTAGGTTTTATGATAAATTTATTTTTCTTATTAAAAATTATATTAATAATGTTTGGTTTTCTATTTTTCTTAATGGGGAAGCCTTGGGCTTCTTTCCTTCTTCCATGGCCTAAGACTAGGTGATCCTTTATCTCCTTCCTTATTTATTATTGTTGAGTACTTATCTGGAGCATCAATGATCTATTCTTAAACAATCTTATATATTTTGGAACTCTTAGTGGTCTTCTTGTTTCTCATTTAAGCTTTGTAGATGATTTCATTATTTTCTGCAATGCTTCTATTCATCATATCAAGAATCTCAAGATTTTTTTTAAATAAATTTTGGTAGAAAGTATCTCTATCAATGATAACAAAAGCTATTCTATTACTTTTCAAGCATCTCCAATAATAAAATTAATCAAATCTTATATATCACTAACTTTAAACATCAACACCTTCCTCTTAAGTACTTGGGTGTTCTCTTTATAAAGGTCCAAAATGATCCCATCTTTTTTATGAGTTAATTCAAAAAATTTTAAATAAAATTTTATTTAGAATTTCATTTTCTTTCCTTTGATGGTAGGCTCACTATTCTAAAAGCACTCAATTCAATGCCTCATTATTTGATTCAATCTATTATCCCCACTAATGCTACTCTTATCAAAATTGATCGCTTGTTTAATAAATTTTTTTGGCGATCCAATAATTCTACTAAAATAATGCATTGGACTTCCTACATAAATGTGGTCTCTTGGGTGAAGGTGGTCTGCAAAAACCGATGTGAAGCTATTATTGCCTTCTCTCATAAGCACTGGTGGAATTTTAGAAAAAATGATATCCTTTGGGCTAATTTTATGATGAAAGAATATTGCCATGGTAAACACCCTCTTATCTGCTTATAAAGTTGGTGACTCGGTTTGGAAAAGGCTTTGCTCCATTAAATGGGTTGCTTGAACCCTTAATATCATGGGGTATTCATGGTTCTTCTTTCTTTTGACAAGACAATTGATTGGCAATGGCTCTATTAACTCTTTATCTTCCCATTCTAATATTAAAGTTAACTCTTTTGCAATAATAACACTTGGAATGAAAATAAACTTGAGAATTATATCTATTTCTCTTTAGATAACTTTAAAAATATCCTTATTTTCTAACAAACTGACCAAATTCTCTTTAAACTTTCTTACAATGGTGATTTTGTTCTTAAAGAGGTTTGGAATTTTATTATAGATAAGCAAAACTCCTCTAATGTTTTCATTAAACTTTATAACAATATCATTCCCATTTTCTACTCGATTTTAACTTGGAGGATTTTGAATAACTTTATTTCTTTGGACTTTTTACCCTGGAATAAAGGGTTTTATTTTCCTTGAAAGTGTTATTGTTGCTTTCATATTGAAAATGTTAATCATGTTTTTGTCAATGGTACTATTGCTTCTAAATTATGGTTGTGGTAAGATGATTTATTTAATACCAACTACTTTTATGGCTCTCTTTCTATACATCAACTTCTTGAAGCCTGTTTCCAAAAAATTGTGAAAGGTCCTATAAAGTTCTAGTTGCTATTACCCTTTTCTTGTTCATCCGATGGAAAATGATGCTAAATATCATGGTATTCCTATGAGCCATAAAAAGATCCTGGCTAGAACTAAAGAAAAAATTCATGCTCTATTTAATGCAGATCTTATTAGTAACATTCATTTTAGAGGCTATAAATTTGTGGCTAAAACATTTATTATCATTCTACTTGATGTCAACTTATAAAATATCTAGATTATCCATTGGATCAAACCCAAATATAATTTGATTAAAGTGAATCATGGTTTTGTTGCTTCCAATAAATATATTGTTGTAGGGATTCTAAAGGTACTATCATTTGTGCTTACCTATCTTCTCAAAGCCTATTATGTTATCTATGTTAAGCTTATGGCTAAATAAATATATTGAAATTTGTTTGAATAAAGGTTTCAACTAATTGAAGTTGATGCACTTGCTTCTGACATACTAAATTCTAATAACAAAAAATGTTAATTTATTTTATCTTCTCAATCATACTAAACTTCTTTCTCAAGTTTGTTATAAATTTCCCATATCCTTCATGAAGATAATGTTTATAAATTTTACTTTAAACATACTACTACAATTAAACCTAAACTTTTAAAATTAATAACATTTTTATCTAATGAGCCATTATTTTAATTAAAACTCTTGCTATTTTCACCTTAAAAAATACTTGGTTTTCCTCTTTGGGTTATTTTTTTCTGGTTATTTTCATTTTATATTTTTCCTATTATTGCTATTGACCTATGGTTGTTTCTACTATTTTTGTATGGGGTAATAATATTAAGTATGATTCAAAATATATAATGGTGGGTTAATTTGGTTGGTCATTATAATTGGTTGGTTAAATCTATGGTGGTAGATTAGCTTTGTTGGTGGTCTACTTTTGGATTGATTTGGCAATGTGGAGGTTATTTATTGACTATTATTTCTTCTTTGTTTGTGGATTGGCTAATTTTTGCTAGTTTGGGTTTGTTTCTTTGGTTGTGTTTCGGCCCCTTCCATAATGGTCTTCCTCTCTCTTAGCTACTTTCATTTTGTTGTTATTTTGGGTTGGTTGATGGTTGTTTAGTGCTGTTTATCTTTGGGATTTAGTGACTTGGTTTGGTGTATTAACTTGGTTGTGGTTATGATGTTTTGCACTCATTGATATCTCCTCTTTTTTTTCTGGTGTTCTTTCTATTACTCTGATGGATGTTTTTTAGTTAGTCTTATGGTCTTGCTCCATTTTATTTTAGCTATTTACCCTCCCGGATCATAATTTCTACTACTTTGGTTGGTTTGGTGGATGTGCTATTTTGCTCTACACTTTCCTAGTCTGGGTTTTGCATGATGGATCTATCTTTAATTGATTTGATTTTCTCAAACTTCCCTTGGTTGGATGGGTGGCTATTTTCCTTTCTTTCCCACTCTATTGGAAACCTTGGCCTACTTCTTATGGTTCTCCCTTAGTTGTTCTGCTTCCTTTTTGTTTGGGTGACAACCTGATTTCTTGTTTGTGAGACATGAGTTCTTGTGTTTTTATTTTGGTCTTGGTTTTTTCAGTTTGTGTTGTTAAGGTCATGATGCTTGCTCCTTTGATGTTGCTATTCCTCTTTTGGTGGCTTTGGTGGTCTTCATCAGACTGCTGTGATGGTTGCTTGATTTTCTATCTTATTGGGCTTATTTATTTTGGTGGGTTTATGGTTGGCTATTATGTAGCTTTTGAGGAGTTTGTAGCCTGCGTGATGATGGACTTTGGATGATGGGCTACAAGAGGTCTTGTAATGATGTCCTTGATGTTTCCCTCTTTATCTTATTGGGTATATATGTAATTGTAACCCTTCTTCATGTTTGATGCTTACATATAGTGTTGCTCGAGATGATTATGAACTGAGCCTTTTCTTTACTTTGCTTTCTTTGCTCATACTCTTTATGTTTGCTTAATTGTACTCATTCTTTCATTAGTATGTTGCAATTTCTTTTATAGGTTGGGAGAATCTGTGGATCTTGCTAGTAAGGACTAATGGATATCTAACACATGGATCGATTATTGTTTGTTGATTTGTTTTGCTTTTCTTTTTTTTTTTCTTATATTATTGTAATAGTTAGTTTATCTCTAACTTATTGTAGCTCTAAGAATTAGTTTAGAGATTTACCCCTCCAAATAAACTCTTTGTGACAATAAAATTCTCTTAATTCCCTAAAAAACTACCCTCTAAAACAAACCTAAACTAAATAAAACCTAAAAATAAAATAAATAAATAAACCTAAGCAAAAAAATAAATAAATTAATTAAACAAAACTAAACCTAAATCTAATAACCTAACTACATAAACCTAAAAAAAAAAATATAAAATATAAATAAAATCTAAACTAATAAAATAAATAAAAAGCAAAAAACTAAACTAAAAAAAAATAAAAACCTAAATAAAATAAAACTAAACCTAAAATAAAATAAAAAATAAACCTAAAATAAAATAAAATAAAACCTAAACCTAAAAAAAAAACCTAAAAATAAATAAAAAATAAAACCTAAACTCTAAACTAAAAAAAAAAACCAAAACCTAAAATAAAAATTAAATAAATCTAAACCTAATCTAAAATAAACTAAACTAAAATAAACAAAACCTAAACCTAAACCTAAAATAAACTAAACCTAAACTAAACTAAAATAAAATAAAAAATAAACTAAAATAAAATAAACCTAAACTAAAAATAAACCTAAAATAAAAAATAAAAAAACCTAAAACCTAAACCTAAAAAGAAAAATAAAAACCTAATCCTGAACATAAAATTAAAAAATAAAAACATAAATCTAAAAAAATAAAATAAAAAATAAAACTAAACTAAAAAATAAACCTAAACCTAAAAAATAAACTAAATAAAAACCTAAACTAAAATAAATAAACTAAACTAAATAAAAATAAAATAAACCTAAATAAAAAATAAAATAAAAATAATAAACTAAAATAAATAAGAAAATAAACTAAATAAACTACCTAAAGTTTACTTAATTTCAAATAAATAAATAAATAATAAAAACCCTAACCCTAAAACTAACCCTAAATTCTAAACCCTAAATCTACAACCCTAAACCCTGAACCCTAAAACCATAAACCCTAAAAAACTAAACCCTAAACTATAAACTCTAAAAACCTAAACCGAAAACTCTAAACCCTAAACTAATCCTAAACCCTAAAAACCCTAAACCCTAAAACCTAAACACAAAAGTCTAAACCTTAACCCTAAATCCTAAACCCTAAAAGCATAAAACCTAAAACCTTAAACCCTAAACCCTAAATCCTAATCCCTAAACCCCAAACCCTAATAAATCTAACCTAAACCTAAACTAAAGTAACTAAAAATTTAAAATAAACCTAAACCCTAAAACCTAATAAACCTAAAACCTAAACCCAAAGATGGGCAAAACCTGATGGAAGAACATCATTAAACCATTTAGATCTAGCATGGAGGAGAGGCAGCAATCTGTGGTGGATCTAGAGGTGCTGGTGGATATGGAGGGTGGTCTGAGTAGTGGTGGAAGTGAGAGGAGCTGAGGTTACAACCATGGTGGTGGCGAGGAGAGATCGATGATGATCCCCGAGGCCGGTGGTCTAATGAACCAACAAATTGAAGAATGGTGATCCACCGCTTATGGAAATGTGTTTTACATTAGAGAAATCTAGGGTTTTTATTTGGTCTATGCTTTCATTTTTGACCTATGTCATCGCTATGTTTTAGAAAACTTGGTGTGTTACTTGGTTGATGAAATCAAAAAGATCCTAACCCCAAACATAAAACCAAAGTAACTAAAGAATTTAAAAAATAAACCTAAACCCTAAAACCTAATAAATAAACCCAAACCCAAAGATTGGGCAAAACCTTGACGGCAGAACATCACCTATTGGCCGAAGTTTAGATCCAAGGTGGGAGGAGGAGGGAGCCTGATTATCCTGGTTGTGCGGGGATCTGAGGTCTTTGGTGGATGAGGGTGTGGTGGTGGGTAGTGGTGGTTATGGAAGCGAGAGGGGCGGAGGTTACAACCATGGTGTGGAGGAGAGATCAGGGGATATGATGATGGGTCTACCGAGAGGCGGGTGGTCCCTAATAGGGCTGAACAAATTGAAGAATGGCTGATCCGATCTGCTACATATGGAAATGTGTTTTTACATTAGAGAAGAACCTAGTTATCTAGGGTTTTTTATTTGGTCTATGCGTGCTCATTTTTGACCTATGTCGTCGCTTATGTTTCAGAAAACTTGGTGTGTTACTTGGTTGATGAAATCGAAAAGAAGAAATGTTGAATATGAATTTATTCTCTATTAAAAAAAACCTAAACTAAACTCTAAAACCTAAGTCTAAAACCTAACCCTAAAAAACCCAAAACCCAAAACCACTAAACCATAAAACAAACCTTAAGCTAATCACAAAAACTAAACCCTAAAAACCTAAAACAGAAACAGCAAACCCTAAACTGCCAAACCCACTAAACCTTAAACTTAAACTAAAAATAAAAAATAAAAAATAATAATAAATAAAAAAAATAATAAATTAATAAATAAAAACCCTAAACCTTAAACTAACCTTAAAACCTAAACCATAAAAAGCTAAAAACCTAAACCTAAACTAAATAAAACTTAAAAATAAAATAAATTAAAATTAAAATAAAAAATAAATAAAATAAACTTAATCCAAAATAAAATAAAATAAAATAAAATAAAACTAAAACTACACAAAATAAATAAAAGAAAATAAAACTAAACTAAAATAAAATAAATAAAACTAAAACTAAAATAAAATAAAATAAAACTAAATAAAACCTAAATGGAAAAATAAACCTAAAATAAAACATCAAAATAAATAAATAAAATCAAACCTAAAATAAAATAAAACAAATCTAAACTTAAAACTAAAATAAACTAAATAAAATAAATAAAACCTAAACCCTAAACTAAATAAACTAAACCTAAGCTAAAAAAATAAAACCTAAAATAAACATGAAATAAAACAAAACCTAAACATAAAAAAATAAAATAAAAAACTAAACCTAAACCTAAAATAAAAAAATAAAACCTAAACTTAAAGGAATAAAATAAACTAAAACTCAGCTAAAAATAACTTTTACTAAAGCCTAAAACCAAAAATTAAACTAAAATAAAACCTAAACTAAAGTAAATAAATCTAAAATGAATAAAACTAAAACTATATAAAATTAAAATAAAATCTAAATAAAAATAAAAAATAAACTAAATATATAAATAAACATAAACCTATCGGTTTACTTTATTTTAAAAATAAAAAATCCTTAAACCCTAAATCATAAATCCTAAACCCTAAACCTAAACCCTAAACCTTAACCCTAAACCCAAAAGCCTAAAAGCATAAAGCCTAAAACCCAAAACCCAAAATCCTAAATCTTAAACCCTAACCCAAAACCCCAAAGCCTAAACTTAAGCCTAAACTAACTAAATAAACCTAAACTGTAAAACCTAATAAACCTAAACCTAAGGAATGAATGGGGCGCACCGGTGAACATCAGTCGGCCAGGGGCTCTGTCTGGGTGGATGGTGGAGGATCTAGTGGATATCGAGGTGGTGGTCAAAGTAGTGGTGGTTATAGAGGTGGGAGGAGGGAGGGAGGTTACAGCCGTCGTGGTGGTGGAGGGAGGGATCAGGGATATGATGGTGGATCCCAGTACTTGAGAGGCCGGGGTGGTTCTGATGGGGACTGGAGAAATTGAAGAATGGTCGATCCTATCTGCTGGTTATGGAACTGTGTCTTTACAGTAGAGACGGTTCTAGTTATCTGGGTTTTTAATTTTCTCTATAAGTACTCATTTATTATCACTTGTCTAGAAGAAAACTTGGTGTCTTACTTGGTTGATGAAATCAAAAAGAAGAAATTTTGAATCTAAATTTGTTCTCTATTTAAAAAAAATAAAACAAAACCCTAAACCCTAAACTAAAACTTGAACCTTAAACTTAAAACCTAAACCCTAAACCGTAAACACTAAACCCTAAAAACCTTAACCCTAAACCCTAAACCCTAAAAACCTAAACCCTAAACCCTAAACCCTAAAACCTGAACCCTAAACCCTAAATCCTAAACCCTAAACTCTAAACCCTAAAATTGAAACCCTAAACCTTAAACTCCAAACCCTAAACCCTAAACCCTAAATTAACCACTACCTAAAAAAGCTAAAACCAAACCTAAACTAAATAAAAACAAAAAATAAAATAAATAAAAAACCTAAGACAAAATAAAATAAAAGAATAAAATAAATTAAAACTAAAACAAAACCTAAATCTAAAGAAATAAAAAGCAAAAAATAAAAACTAAATTATAATAAAATAAATAAAAACCTAAACTAAACTAAGAAAATAAAAAAATAAAATAAAATAAAAACTAAACCTAAAATAAAAATAAAATAAACCTAAAATAAAATAAAATAAAATAAAATAAAAACTAAATAAAAACCTAAACTTATAAAATAAACTTAAAAGTAAATATAAAATAAAACCTAAACCCTTAACTATGAAAAAACCTAAACATAAAAATAAAACTAAAGCTAAAGTAAAATAAACTAACCTAAAATAATAAAAACAAAACCTAAAATAGATTAAACCTAAACCTAAACATAAACAAAATAAAATAAAATAAACTAAAAATAAACCTAAACCTATACTAAAAAAAAACCTAAAACAAGACCTAAAATAAAAACCTAAAATCTAAACCTAAAAAAATAAAATAAAACTTAAACCTATAACTAAAATTAAAACAAAAACCTAAACCGAAAAAATAAAATTAAAAAAAAAAACTAAACTAATAAATAAACCTAAACCTAAACATAAACCTAAAAAATAAACTAAAATAAAAACCTAATCTAAAATAAATAAAGTAAACTAAATAAAAATAAAAATAAACTTAAATAAAAAATAAAATAAACTAAAATAAATAAAAAATAAATTAAATAAACTAAATAAACTTAAAACTACTAGTTTACTTAATTTAAAAAAATAAAAAAACTCTAACCCAAAACCCTCAACCATAAACCTACAACCTAATCCATAAACCCTAAACCCTAAAACCCTAAACCCTAAGCCCTAAACCTTAAACCCTAAACCCTCACCCCAAAATCCTAAACCCTAAATCCTAAACCCTAAAAAACCTAAAACAAAACCTAAACCCTATACCTTAAACCCCAAACCCTAAACCCTAAATCATAAACATCCTAAACCCTAAAAACCTAAAAACCTAAACCAAAAATAACTAAAAAAGATTTCAGCTACAAATTATTAGCCTGAATTTCTATTATATAGATAAAAAAATGTATGAGCTTTATATGTCATAGTAGACCGCCTCTCTCAAGTTTCATAGAGATGCTGAAGGGTAGCTTTCTATTCCTAGAAAAATGGAGAAAGAATCTACTTAATTTCAGACACCTTGGTGTCCATCTATGAGCAATCTTCTTCTGTAGTAGTGATAGCCTATCAGATCATAGAACTCCTCTTTAATCGATATTGTCTTCTTAACTACAGCACCTTCAATTTAGCGTGTATGAGCTAAATTTGTGCTTTAAAAATCTCTCTAGTAGGATTTCAATGCTTTGAGACAATGCTCAAGATCTTGGCCAATTAGGGAGACTTGATGCAAAGTATTATTGAATGAGATTTTTACAATAGTGATTGTATCTGCCAAAATCTCTTGATAAGTAGTGTGTAACAGGAATAATCCAAACTCAATATCTTGCACAGGGATTTCTAAAACTCTTACATTGAGACTCAACACTGTAACATAATGTAACAAATAATTCACTTCAACACAAAAGAAAGAAAGCTCAAGTAAAACTCCTAAGTCAATGCTTAGAAATAGTTACCATAGTGTTGTGAGAGATTTATGACACTAACAGATTTTTTGCTGACATCTAAAATATGATTTAAGAGAGATTTTGGATCCCAACAGAGTATCTATCATTTTTTCTATTTTTTTATTGGTAGTAGTGTTACTTCATTTAGATGTATTCATTTGAATATGATTTAATAGTGGAAAGATTAATTCTTACATTTGATGACATTCTATTAGGTGCAAGAATTTTTGATGTTATTTGAAATCTAAAGTTTGTTCAAAAGCCACATGCAAATTAATTTTATGTAGTGTCGCATTTAAATTTAAGGCTCAAGTCGATCTAAACCTAAACAACATTAATTTAATCTTTCCCTAATTTTAGAAGATAACATAATACTCAAATTTGTTCATGTACTCATTTATAATTTTGCTTTTTCTTTTGCAATTAAACTTAAATAATTAGAGTAAGATAAGATTAAATTTCCATTTCAAACCATGTACAATTGTTATAATCCCACCTTCTTAACTTTATTTATATATAGATTTATTAGTAGTTTTAAATCCCAATCTTCGTGCTCACCTAAAACCTAAACCCTAAAGTAACCCTAAACCCAAAAATTAACCCTAAACCCTAAAGTAACCCTAAACCTAAATAAACCTAAACCTATCAGTTTACTTAATTAGATAAAAAATACCCTAAACACTAAACTCTAAACCCAAAATCATAAACCCTAAACCCTAAACCCTAAACTCTAAAATGAACCCTAAGCCCTAAACCCTAAACCTACAACCCTAAACCCTAAAAAAGCCTAAAGCCTAAACCCTAAACCCTAAATTAACCCTAAACCATAAACCCTAAACCCTAAACCTTAACCATAACCCTAAATATTGAACCCAAAACCCGAAAACCCTAAAACCCTAAACCTTAAAACATAAATTAACCCTAAAACCTAAAAACCATAAACCCTAAACCTTAAACCTAAACCCTAAACTATCCCTAAACCCTAAAAACTTTAAGCCTTAAAGCCTAAACACTAAACCCTAAACCCTAAAAACCTAAACACTAAACCCTAAAAACTTAAAAACCTAAACCTAAACTAAATAAAAACATAAAAATAAAAAATAAAACCTAAACCTAAAAAATAAAATAAAAAATAAACATAAACCTATACCTAAAAATGAACTAAAATAAATAAACTAAACTATAATAAATAAACAAAACCAAATAAAATAAACCTACCTTAAAATTATAAAAAATAAAATAAACTAAAATAAATAATAAATATACTATGTAAACATAAACCTATCGATTTAATAAATTAAAAAAAAACCTAAACCCTAAACCCTAAATCCTAAACCCTAAACCCTAAACCCTAAAACTAACCCTAAACCTTAAACCCTAAACCCTAAACCCTAAACCCTCAAAAATCCTAAACCCTAAACATTAAACCCTAAACTAACCCTAAACCCTAAACCCTAACCTTAACCCTAAATCATAAACCCTAAGCCAAAAACCCTAAACTAAATCTAAACCCTAAACTAACCATAATCCCTAAACCTAAACCTAAACCCTAAACTTTATACTCTAAATCCTAAACTAACCCTAAACCCTAATCTAACCCTAAACCCTAAATCCTAAAACCTAAACCCTAAAAATCTTAAACCATAAAGCATAAATACTAAACCATAAACCCTAAACCTTAAAACCTAACCCTAAACTCTAAACCCTAAACCCTAAAACCTTAATCCCTAAAACTCTCTACCCTAAACCCCAAACCCTAAACCCTAAAACCTTAATCCCTAAAACTCTCTACCCTAAACCCTAAACTCTAAACCATAAAAATCTAAACCTAAACTAAATAAAACTTGAAAATAAAATAAATAAATAAACTTAAACCTAAATAAATTAATAAAATAAAATAAAATAAAAACTTAAACTAAAACCTAAACTTAAACCAAAAAATAAAAAATAATAAACTAATAAAAATAAACTAAAATAAAATAAATGAAAACATAAACTAAACTAAAAAAATAAAATGAACATAAAAATAAAAAACCTAAATAAAATAAAAACTAAATGTAAAAAAAATAAATGAACCTAAAATAAACTAAAATAAAATAAAATTTAAACTGAAAAGAAAACCTAAACCTAAAAAATAAACCTAAAATAAAACCTAAAAATAAATTAAAAAAATGCAAAAACCTAAAGTAAAAAAAAACCTTAACCTAAAATAAAAATACAATAAAAAATAAAATAAACCTAAACCTAAAATAAAATAAACTAAACTATAATAAATAAAACCTAAACCTAATAAACCTAAAATAAAAACCTAAAACCTAAATTTAAAAAATAAAATAAAATCATAATCCTAGAAATAAATAAATAAAACCTAAACCTTAAAAATAAAATAAAAATAAAACTCAACTAAAAAATAAACCTAAACCTAAACCTAAACATAAAAAATAAAGTAAAATAAAAAACCTAAACTAAAATAAATAAACTAAACTAAATAAAAATAAAAAAACATAAATAAAAATAAATAATAAAATAAGCTATAATAAATAAGTAAATAAACTAAATAAACCTAAATCTTACTTTACTAAAAAAAAACCCTAAACCCCAAAAAAACCCTAAACCTTAAACCCCAAACTAAAAATCCTAAACCCTAAACAACCCTAATCCCTAAACCCTAAAGCCTAAACTTTAAACCCTAAACCCTAAACCATAACCCTAAACCCTAAACCCTAAACCATAAACCCTAAAAACCTAAAAACCTAAATCAAAAATAAATAAAAACTAAAAATAAAATATGTAAAAGTACTTAAACCTAAATACAATAAAAAATAAAATAAAATAAAAACATAAACTAAAACCTAAACCTAAACCTAAAAATAAAATAAAATAAACTAATAAAAATAAACTATAATAAAATAAATAAAAACTTAAACTAAACTAAAAAATAAAATAAAACTAAAAATAAAAAACCTAAATAAAATAATAACTAAATGTAAAATAAAAATGAAATAAACCTAGAATAAAATAAAATAAAAACCTAAACTTAAAAAATGAACCTAAAGTAAATAAAAAATAAAACATAAACCCTAAACTAAGAAAAGAAACCTAAACATAAAATAAAAATAAAATAAACATATTAAAATAAGCATAAACCTAAACTAAAATAAACTAAAATAAATAAACTAAACTAAATAAAATAAAAAATAAACCTAAATAAAAATAAAAAATAAAATAAACTAAAATAAATAAAAAATAAACTAAATAAACCTAAACCTACTGGTTTACTTAATTAAAAAAAACTATATACCCTAAATCCTAAACCCCAAACCCTAAACCCTAAACTCTAAAAAATCCTAAACCCTAAACCCTAAACCCTAACCCTAAACTTTAAACCTTAAAAGCATAAAGCCTAAAACCCTAAACCCTAAACCCTAAACCTTAAACCCTAAAACCTAACCCTAAACCCTAAACCCTAAACCCCAAACCATAAACCTAAACCTAAAGTAACTAAATAAATTAAAAAATAAACTTAAACCCTAAAACCTAATAAACCTAAACCTAAACCTAAACCTTAAGAATGGGCAGAACCTTGATGGCGTGAACTTCATCAACCTGCTCGTTTCAGAGAGGGTGAGGGTGGTGGTCAAGCAAGTGGTGGTTAAGGGGCATGGATGCGCGATGGATGTTACAACTGTGGTGGTGGCAAATGGATAGATCGAGGATATGATGGTAGATCCCGCTACTCGAGAGCCTGGGGGTTCTGATGGAAATGGAGAAACTCAAGAATGATCGACCGATCTACTTCATGAAATTGTCTACACTAGAGAATCTAGTTCTAGGTTTTGATTTTTCTGATGCGCATTGATCTATGTCATCGCAGTTCTAAGAAAACTTGGTTTGTTAATAAAATCAAAAGAAGAAATGTTGAATCAATTTGTTCTTGTTAAAAAAAAACTAAAAACCCTAAACCCTAAACTAAAACCTAAACCCTAAACCTAAAACCTAAACCCTAAAGCCTAAACCTTATACCCTAAAAACCCTAAATCCTAAACCCTAAACCCTAAAACCTTAAACCCTAAACCCTAAACCCCAAAACCTAAACCCTAAACCCTAAACCCTAAACCCTAAACCCTAAACACTAAAACTAAAAAAAACCTTAAACCTTAAACCCTAAACCCAAACCCTAAACCCTAAACCCAAGAAAATAAAACTTAATCCTAAACTAAATAAAATCTAAATAAATAAATAAATAAACCTAAACCAAAAAAAATTAAAAAATAAATAAATAAAACATAAAGTAAAACCTAAACCTAAACCCAAACATTAACCTAAACCTAAAAAAATATAAAATAAGAAATAAAAACTAAACTAAAATAAAATAAATAAAAATATATAAAACCTTAATAAAATAAAAACTAAACCTAAAATAAAAATAAAATTAAAGTAAATTAAAAACTAAATAAAACCTAAACCTAATAAATAAACGTAAAAATAAATAATAAATAAAACCTAAAATAAAAACTAAAAAAACCTAAAACTAAAATAAAAATAAAATAAACCTAAACCTAAACTAAAATAAACAAAACCTAAACCTAAACCTAAAATAAACTAAACTTCAACCTAAACCTAAACTAAATAAAATAAAATAAACTAAAAATAAACCTAAACTTAAATTAAAAAATAAAACTTAAAAATAAAATAAAAAAAAACCTAAAACCTAAACATTAAGAAAAATAAAATAATAATTTAAACCTAAACCTAAAAAATAAACTAGAATAGAAAACCTAAACTAAAATAAATAAACCTAAAATAAATAAACTAAACTAAATAAAAATAAAAAAATAAACTTGAATAAAAATAGAAAATAAAATAAACTAAAATAAATAGAAAATAAACTAAATAAACCTAATCTTATCGGTTTACTTAATTTTTAAAAAAACCCTAAACCCTAAATTCTAAACCCTAAACCCTAAACCCTAAACCTTAAAACTAATCTTAATTCCTAAACTAAGGTGACTGAGGGAGAGATCGAGATATGATGGTGGATTCTACCCGAGAGCCAGGTGGTTTAGATGTGAATTGAGAAAACAAAATCCGGCCGCTATGGAACTAAATCTTTACAGTAAAGATGATCCTAATTATCTAGGGTTTTTAATTCACTCTATGTGTACTCATTTTTTATCTATGTCATCGCTTTTGTCTTAGAAAACTTGTGTGTTACTTTGATGAAATCAAAAGAAATGTAAAATCAATTTGTTCTATGTTAAAAAATAAAACCCTAAACCCAAAACTAAAACTAAACCCTAAAAATCTCAACCCTAAACCTTAAACCTTAAACCTAAACCTAAACCTAATCGTAAACCCTAAACCTAAACCTAAACTTAAACCTAAACCTAAAACCTAAAACCCTAAACCTTAAACCCTAAACTAAACTTAAACCTAAAAAATATAAACCCTAAACCATAAACCCTAAACCTAAAACTTAAATAAACTAAATAAACTCCTAAACCCTAAAACCTAAACTAAACTAAACTAACCTAAAGACTAAACCCTAAACTATCAAAACTTAAACCCTAAACCCTAAACTAACCCAAATCCCTAAACTCAGAATAAACCTTAACCCTAAACTATAAACCCTAAAACCTCAACCCTAAACCTCTCCACCTAAAACCTAAAAGCCTAAACCTAAACTAAATAAAACCTAAAATAAAATAAAACCTAAATATAAATATAAATAAAAATAAAATAAAATAAAAGCCTAAACTAAAACCTAAACCTAAACCTAAAATTAAAATAAAATAAAATAAAACTAAAAATAATAAATAAATATATACTTAAACTAAACTAAAAAAAATAAAAAGTCTAAAAAAATAAAAATAAGATAAACTTGAAATGAAATAAAATAAAAATTAAATAAAAACCTAAACCTAAAAAATAAACCTAAAAATAAAACCTAAAAATAAATAAAAAATAAAACCCAAACCCTAAACTAAACAAAAACCTATACCTAAAAGAAAGAATAATAAACTTAAACCTAAACTAAAATAAACTAAACTTAAACCTAAATTGAAATTAAATTAAAATAAAATAACAAAATAAACCTAAGCTAAATTAAAACATCCTAAACCAAAATAAAATAAAATAAAATAAATAAAATAAAACCTAAACTAATAAAACCTAAAATAAAATAAATAAATAAAATAAACTTAAATATAATAAAATAAACTAAAACTTAAACCTAAACCTAAAAATAAAATAAAATAAAAAAATAAACTAAAATAAAATAAATAAAAATATAAACCAAAATTAAAAAAACCTAAATAAAATAAAAATTAAAATTAACTAAGACTAAATAAAATAAAATAAAATAAAATCTAAATAAAAATCTAAACCTAAAATATAAAACCTAAAAAATAAACCTAAAAAAAAATAAAAATAAAACTTAAACCCAAACAAAAAAAACTAAACCTAAAATAAAAATAAATAAACTAAATAAAATAAACCCAGATCTAAACTAAAATAAACTAAACTAAAAAAAGAAATAAAAAACTTAAACCTGTTAAAAAATAAAAATAAACTAAAAATAAACCTAAACTAAAAATAAACCAAAAAATAAATAAATGAAAACGAAACCTAAACTAAAGATGAAATGAAAACCTAGAAATAAAAGATAAAACCAAAACCTAAAAAAATAAAATAAATATAAACCAACTAGAAAATAAAACCTAAACCTAAACTTTACTAAACTAAATAAAATAAAATTAACTTAAAATAAACCTAAACTTAAACTAAAAAAATTAATCTAAAAATAAACCAAAAAACCTAAAACATAAAGCTAAAAAATTTGAATAAAACCTAAATGCAAACTTAAAAATAATAAAAAATAAACCTAAGCTCCAAAAAATAAAATAAAAATAAAATCTAGCAAAAATAAACCTAAACCTAATAGATAAACAAAAGTAAAAAACCTAAACTAAAAGAAAAATTTGAAAAAAAAATGCAAACTAAATGAAAAATAAAAAATAAGAGATAAATAAAACAAAATAAAATCAAATAAATAAAAAATAAACTTAATAAACCTCCTAAACTAATCGTTTACTAATTTTAGAAATAAACCTTGAACCCTAAATCCTAAACACTAAACCCTAAATCCTAAAACCATAAAACTAACCCTAAAACCCAAACTTAATACTAAACCCTAAACCCTAAACCCTAAAACCCTAAACCCCTAAACCCTAAACCTAAGTTCTAATATAAACTAACCTTAAACCCAAAAACCCTAAACTATAAACCCCCTAACCCTAACCTTAAAACCCCAACACCAAACCTAAACCTAAACCTAAACCCTAAACCCTAAACTAACCCTAAAACCCTAAGAACTGGAACTTAATGGTAGAAACATCATCAACTGCTCAGCCTATCTACCGCTGAGGCTAAGGAAAGGGCATCACTGCAGGAAGGTGGTGGATATGGGAGGTGACAAGGAGGTAATGGAGGTGGAGGAGGAAGAGGTTATACTGCTGGGTGCATGAGGAGAGATTAGTGATGGCAGCCTCCGCCTGAGAGGCGGCTCACCTAGGGAACCCTGAGAAACTCAAGAACTGGCCTATTCATCATCCTGCATGAAATAAGTCTTTGCAATAAAAGATATTCTATTCTTATCTTAGGTTTGATTTGCTCCTGAGATAATTTTATTCCTATCTCAGGTCCCAAAACTGGGAAATACCTGTATTGCTACAAATTAAAAAGAAAAACATTGAACCCAAATTTTATTCTCTATTAAAAAAGAAACATTTTGAAACCCCAAATCCCAAACCCCAAACTTAAACCTTAAACTAAACTTAAACCCAAATCTAAAAATCACCCTAAACCCTAAAACTAAAGAAACTATACTCAAATAACACAAAGTTTTAAACCCAAAACCCAAATCTTAAACTCTAAACCATAAACCCTAAACCCTAAGTTTAAAACTCAAACCTTAAAACCCAAAAATCAAGTAAATATTGATTACAATGTTAAGATGATAATGGAAACAAATACATATTCATTTGGCTTTTGGGTTGAAGTATTAAAGGTGATAAGAGAAAGAAGATTTGAGAATCATGTCATGGCATGAGGGAGATCCGCTAGGGATCACACAGACAACGAGTTAAAAGAGGAAAATTCATTGGGGATAAGGCTTTGAATTTGATTTGATTATATGATTTATGGAAAGAAGATCTGGATAAGCAAACTATGGTATTTAAGCTCAAATCAACATTAATTATTTTTATTTTAATGATGATGCCATTTGGGATTGAGCTCAGGTCCATTGGAGATCAAGAGGAACCTTCCACTCAAAGCATTCCTCTGGATTGGATTGAGTTTGATTCCCATAGATTTGGGATGCCTGACATAAGAGTTTGGTTGGATTTTTTTGATTGACTCTACTAGAGTTGATTTAATTTTGCTCCATGAGGAGGTTAGTTTTGAATTTTGATTGTCGCTTGACTTATTTAAATATGATTTGGGGCTCACTAAGAAGAGTGTGATTTAACTCCACTGGGAAAATCAAACAGTTTTAATTTAATTGAGTTAATGAAGACTCTATCAAGTGATAGGACCCACCGAGAAGGGGCATATTAGCTATTACCTACCTCCGTTTGCAACCAAAGGGATAGTCCACCTGCTATGGTAGAACAACCCTAAGGGTTTTCCTTTTGTGTGTGGGTGAAGATGGCGGTGTACTTTATATCTTCCAAAGAAATAAACACCTGGTGACTTTGGATGCACAACCAATCAAACTTGACCTATTGGCACTACCGAGAATGTCACACCTATGGTATATCAACCTCATACATGATTAATTTCATCTATCATGTGATAGTGGTTTATATGATTAGTTTTTTTATGAATTGAGGCAACCATCATGTGATCTCATCAAATTCTTTGGATAATTTCTATGAACCATGTGCGTGATGGACTAATCAAGGGGCTATATCAAACTTGTCCCACCTGATTTACAAACTGAAAGCTATCTCCCACGCTGATCAACAACCTAATGGTTTCTAAATTAATGAAGAAGGTTTGATACTTAGATCTTCAAAGAAACAACCTAGTGACTTTTGGCACAATAAATTGATCAATGGTGACTACTAAGTGAATGTCACTGGGACTAACTAAGAGTGAAAAATCTATGGGAGTTTTGCTGATGATGTCTAAATATGGATGCCCTGCTTAAGAAGATACCAATAGTCCTCCACCAATAACTATATTTTATTTGCATGCGGAAGCTATTCCAAGGCCCACACGGAGAAGGAATGCCTTAACCAATCTCAAATGATACCAAAGTGAGAATGTACATCTAGTGACAAATTTCAATCAAGGATAGAAAATAGCCCATTTTGATAGTAACCCTAGTACCAAATGTAGTGATGTGAGCCAAAATATAGTGCTCATAGGTGTCCTAAGGGCTACATCCTCGAGCCTTGATAAAAGAAAGCCTATAGGTGTACGGTGGCCAACTCAAGATGAAAGCGTAACAGACTTACATCTGCCATGAGTGGTGTATCCTAAGGCAAAGAACCAACCAACCTAATGTGTATCCGTCAGCATGAGTAGTGTATTAATCATCATAGTGAGAACCAACTAATCTAAGGTGATTATCGATGTAAAATGATCAATCTGGAAAGAAAGCATGTAGTCTTACAACTTTTAAGTAACTGATCATCAAGATAGTCTATCATCAGATAGGTGCTATCTGACCTAGAGCAACTACTAAGTGGGTTGCCCCATGGAAGGACTAGACACAGACATGAAGTAATCAAGAGGGAACATGCCGCTGGGGGAATTATCAAAAAACCTCAAATATACCACCAAATTAGTGCACGAAGGCTAATCTAACAAGAAAGCATAGTAAACTCACATCCTCTTAAATGAAGCAAACATGAGGTAGCTTACCAGCCATGCAGTAAGGCCTACCAAACTAACAAGGTGCTCATCGCTATGCAGTGGCCAAGTAAGGAAGGAAAGTGTAGCATACTTACATCCTCCAAAGCAAGAAAACCACCTGAGTAACACACTAGTAGGGTAGTACGTCAACCCAACCTAGAGCAACATCGAGTGAGTGTCACTGGGCATTATCTCAACTCAGAGTAGTCGAGATGAAAGATATGTGTTTGTTTTATATGTTTGTGTGTAGTTCATATTTGTGTTGTGTCAATGAAAGATTGGATGTCGTTCGGGTTCCTTACACCTACCCTAAACACATCATGGTGAATTCACAAATAAGAATACTTTCAACATGAAAGAGATTGAATTAGATAAGGAATTTTCATTGATGATAATTATTTTCAAATATGATTTATAATATTTTTTTAAGTAGAGCCTATTGATTGGAAGCATACTATCCATTATGATTAATAAGTCGATAAGATCCTTCTTGGTAGGCCTTCTTGTAAAAGGGCCTTCCCAAGTGGGTTCAACATGTCTCCCATCTTACCATGGGCAAATAATCAATCTCCTTGAACTAAAATAAGCTCTCATACTTGAAAAGTTTTAGACAACTTATTGAGCTTGAATCATTTTAGCTTTATACATCAAGAGGTTTTGTCATGCCCACAAGTTTCTTTTCTCCAATCCATTGAGCTCTTCTAACTACAACTTGGCATTCTATTGTGATCTTTCTACCCACACCTATCCTTAGTGATGGGAGTTCAACTTCTAAAATGTAGCTTAGACCCATACACTAATGAAGAAAGGAGTAGAGTTGGAGCTCTATATGTGGTGTGTAAGCCCAAAAGGCTTCAACTAAATGCTCATGCCATTATTGCTTGTTATTGTCGAGATGAGAGTTTTGTTGAAGGCTTCTCATAAGCTATTTTCCCTCAGGTAGTTGATGGTAGAGTATCTCCAATATGTGCTATGTCTCTAGGCAATGTTGTTGAACTTAGTGCTCTTGAATGCAGTACCATTATCAGATATAATTCATCGAGACACTACGAACCTATATATAATATGGTTCCTAAAAAACTAGAGCACATGCAGAGCTGTGACCTCTCTGAGTGAAATCAACTTCACCCATTTGGAAAAGTAGTTAGTAGTAGTTAAGATGAACCGATGAGCCTTGGAAGAAAGAGGATCAATTGGATGCACTATGTCAGTACCCCAACACTCGAATGGCCATGAGGCCAATGTAGGATGTAGAATGTTTGGTTGGTGAAGGACCACACCATATTTGACATTGGTGGCATCGCCCAGCCATATCCATGCTTTGATCATTGATGACTAGTAGTATCTTAGTCTCTTGATTTTGGCTTTCACCTTCAGACCAGAATGGTTGGCTCCACATAATCTTGAGTGTACCTCAATCATGATCTTACGGGCTTTGTGCTTGTCTAAACAACATAACAACATATGATGAAAGACCTCGTTACAAGACACCATCCACAAGAGTAGAAAAGTGCTCTGCTTCATCCGATGGGCTTAAGACTTCTCTTGAGATAGTTTTCTTTATTTAGGTAATCCATGAATGGTTGCCTCCAATGTAACTCATCATCCTTCTTGGTAATGGAAACCTCCCTTCAAGAGAGTACTTTTGATGAGATCAATATCAATAAGGGATAAGACTTATCTTTTGGACCTTTATTGATATGAACTCATCCTCCACATGCCAACTCCTTGGCAAGCTTGGTTAATGCATAATGCTATGGCATCACCTGAGGAATCTTATAAATGGTAACTATTGGGATTTGGGCCAACAACTCCATGGTGTACATATGGTAGTGATGGAGCTTGGGCTTTATAATCATATAGGACCCAACGATTTGGTTGATAACTAGTTGAGAATCCCCGAAGATATTGATGTTCTAGATGCTTAGAGTAACGACTAACTCTAGACCAGTAATCAGAGCCTCATATTTTGCTTTGTTGCTTGTGCAAGGATTGGATAGATGATATGAGAATCTCATCATATCGTAGTCCGCAGTTAAGAGAACTATTCCTACCCCTGCCTTTTCTTGAATAGTAGATTATGGTTTTTCTCCTCTTTGAGAGGAAGCCGCACCATCAAAGTATATCTCCCACCCGTGAATGCTAGTATCCCCTAAGTTCATGATTTGTTCATCGGGGAGATCATCACTAAGCAGAGTCAAGAGAAGTGGGTGTGCCGCTAAGAAATCCACTAGCACTTATCCTTTCACCATGGAGGGTACAAATGTAATGTGAACCGCGGAGAGGATCATGACCATCGTGCCTACCATCCGATATCATCCATGTCATGAGATACTATAGTGAATTGATCCTAAAGATTAATTTCACCTTATGAGAAAGCATGTAGCTTTTGGGATGCAAAGATTAAGAATAAGCAATGCATCTCAATGGGTGGATAATTAGCCTTAGTAGGGATTAAAACAACAACCGAGGTAGTGAGTGCATTTTCCCTTCCCTTTGTCATTGGGCCAACAAAGCACCAAGGGAGTCATCTAACACAAGATAAAGTATGAGCGCCTTGCCGGATAGTTAGAAGGTGATGCCATCAGGAAATGCTTGATGTCTTCAAAGGCATGTTCACACTTGTCAAGGCACTTGAACTTGGCATCCTTTTTGACAAGTGTTGAGAATGGCGACACCTTCCGATAGTTGGATATAAAGCATCTTAGATACACCAATCCCTTGGAATGATCTGAGTTGAGTTAAATTTTTTGGGGTGGAATTTCTAATATCTTCTTAATCTTCTGATCAATTTTGATTCCCCGGTGTTTGACAATAATAAGGAATTTCAAGCTACTCAATGCACACTTCAACGGGTTCATTTTGAGGTTAAATTATCTTAACTGTTCAAAAGATACTCTCAAACCAATGTGATGGTCCTCCTTTTCTCTACTTTTGACCACAAGTTCATCGACATAGCACTTGACTTGATGATGAATGAGTTTGTCGAAGATTCAAGTCATAGCCCGCAGGTATGTAGCATTGGAATTTTTTAGGCTGAAAGGCATGACCTTATAGCAATAGATTCTGATCGGGGTTCTAAAAGTAATGTTTCTTTCATCTATCTACCATCTTTATTTGGTAATATCCAGATGAGCCATCCATGAAAGAGAAGACTGTATGAGATAAGGTAATGTCCACCATCAATTCTGGAATTGGTAGTGGAAATTCATCTTTGGACATGCATTATTTAAATCCCTAAAATCGACGTATATGTGAATTTGGCCATTCTTTTTCTTAATTGGGATGATGCTGGCTAACCAGGTAGGGTATTTTTTTCTCAAATGAAGCCAGCATCGATTAGTTTCTTGACTTCAAAAATGACCTATTGTTCTATGTCTAATTGCATGAATCTAGGAGCTTGTTTGATAGGGTTATGAAGCTCTATTGCTAGTTTATGTACCGCTACATCGCCAATCAGGCATCTCTTCATAACTCCATGCAAAGTCTTTAAACTTAGTTAATAGCTTAACTAAGTCATTAGTTTAATTTCATTCAACAAAGAACTGTATGTCGCGTAGATCTCCATCAATTCTTAAGTTAATTTCCTGAGCTCATCGATGGTTGACTTGATCTCTTCTTCAACTCGGCTGCATTTTGACTTCAAAATCATCTAGATCATCTGAAGTTTCTAAGCACAGCTCCTCATATGATTTAATGTGATTTGAAAATAACCTATCTGATTCCAAATGAATGGTGATGACTAAGTAGTAATAGTCATCATCGACTGGACCCACTATACCAAATCCTAGTCCCGATCTTGATTGATAGCTTTTGCATTGGTTCTTCCATATTCTTTCAAAGTAGTCTGACCTGTGCTTTGACCAATTATGTGGGATTAACCCTTTCTTTGCTAAATTATGTTCACAAGGAAAGTACCAATCAAAAGGTAATTCTATCAAATTTTTATATGAATCATCCTCAAGTTTTACATCAACTTCTTGACTTGAGGATGATACTCCCAGAAAGAACCTCTGAGTCTTCACACTTATGAATGACTTAGGGGATTCCTTAACTACCAAACTTGTGAGAGGAAAGTGGGGTTAGAGCTAAGGTTCCCAATTGATGCCCACATATAGACTTGGATACATTAATGCTTTGCTTTGAGATTGATCTTCATGCTATCTTGTTCAAGTGTCACCTCAAGGGAATCTCTACTCTGAGAAGAGTTGGCTGGTGCGCTAACCATATAAGACTCATCCTATGAACTAGATTCTAAGTATATATGGATAGGTGTACTCACTAGGATATATTTTATTGGGTGGCCAATAAGAAGGTTTTCCACCCATGGGGACTACGAGCGGCCTCTTCCTCACTGGTGGAGGTGGGTCATCTACCCATATGTTTGAATGGAATAATGAACTGTGGGTGGAATCTAATGTCAGGTTCCATTTCCTCTTCCAAGTCTATTTCTGCTCCCTTATATTTTCTTTTTCATTTTCTATTTTTTTTCCTCTTTCTTTTTCTTTTTTTTTTCATTTATTTTTAAACATTGGCCAAGTTCACGAGAATAGACTTGTTGATTTTGAGGGAGGTAGTAAGCTGCATCCTCATATGTCACCTCATGAGCGTAAATGGCTTGAGATCTCCTTTGACATAGTAGACAATCCCACCTCTCACAACTTCATAAATTGATGTAGAGGATGGAACTATGTTGTTCTCATGTATCCATGGTCTCCCAAGCAAAGCGTTGAAAGATGTATCATAGTCTATAATGTGAAACTTGGCTTCAATCTTCCAATCATTTATCTCTAAGGGAAACACTATGGAGCCTAAAGCCTGTTGGCCTTACTTCTAGAGTGCGAATTCAATCTTCCCATCTTAGACTTACGAGTCTTTTAGACACTAATTCATCCTTAGTCATAAGACACTTCTAACAATTAGGTAAACACTTAACCTAAGCCTAAAGACATAGAAGGGTTAACCATAGGATTACATTTTGCTTTTGATTAGGATAATCCACTCTACAATCCAAACCCAATCCATGTTCACCTTCTCAAACCAAACCTCAAGTTCAATTCAAACATCAAATTCCAATCCAAATCCAAAACCAAATTTCAAAACCAAATGATTGAAGCCCATGATCAAATCCAAACTTCAAACCCTTCCAAAGATATATGACCTATCCTTTGGACTTAGCCAAATCATAATCCAAGTCAATCCAAAATAAATTGATTTTGTCATAATCAATTTATATCTTCAATCATCTTCCTAAATATAAATTAAATATACATTCAAATGATCAAAACTAAATCAAATTAAATCAAAACCCTTCCTAAGCCATATGACCTATCCGTGGACTTAGCCAAATCTTAATCCAAATCAAGTCAAACTCAATTGATTTTCTTACAAATTAATCATATTTTCAATCATCTTCACAAATTTAAATGAAATATACATTTAAATCATCAAAACTAAATCAAACCAAATCAAAATCCAAACCTAAGCCACATGACCCAACTCCATGGACTTAGCCAAATTCCTTCATTCCAAAACCCAAATTCAATTGATTTTCTCATGAATCAATCATACCTTCAATCATATTCACAAATATAAATGAAATCTACAATCATCAAGCCAAAACAAAATCAACCCAACTCAAACCCAACTTAACCCTTTTGACTTGAAATGTTCAAATGAACCAAAACCCATTTGAACCCAAACCAATTGCAATTGAAATTATATATCAATCCCAAATCCATATAAAACTCAACTAAGTCAAACTCAACCCAAAATCAAGCCAACTAAACCCAATTGGTCCTTAAAGTGGCCAATTTAACCTATTTGAGCCAAGTTCTAATCCTACCTAAATTGGATTGAACCAAGCCCATCTAAACCTCCCATCATGATTATTAATCACCCTAAGTTGATCAATTATCACAAATTAGGTCAAACCAAGTAAACTTAGTCATTTGACCAAGTCAACCCCTTAAACATATGAATCCAAACTAGCCAAAAAGCTATGCCAAATCCTTGAAACCAATGATTCATAACAAATCAAAATAAATATTTGAATATGACTTGACCTTCAATTGAGTCAAACCAAACCCAATTGGCCCTCTTGACCCAAGTTGACCCAAATTGACCTAAAAGACCAAATTGGGTCAAATTAAAATATAAACCAAATTGATTACAACCAAATGGCTCAAGTTCATTCCAAATTGATTGTTGAACTTGACCAAAGCTATGAATGGTCCCAATTGACCTACTTAGTCTAAATTGACCTAAAGGTTCAAGTTGGACTAAATCAAAATGAAATCTAAATTAATTGTAACCAAGACAATTATCTTCAATTGGTCAACTAAACCAACACCCAACCCCAATTTGGCCAATTTGGTCAAATTGGTCAACTTAACCCCAAATGAATTCAAATGAGCCAAAATCAAATCTAAGCCAAACTAAACAAAAATAATTGGACCAAAACAACCCAAATGATCATATGAACTTGACCCAACCTTGGATTTGACCAATTGGTCAACTTGATCAATTGGTCAACTTGACCCAACCTAACCTAATTTGTTTTAAATGAGTCAAATTAAGCTAAACCTAACCAAATCAACTCCAATTGACTTGAAACTTGGGCTAACCCACTTTTGGTTCATTTCAAATCTTCCAAAATCAAATCCAATGCCAAATGATCATTCTACCTCTAGGTCAAGGACATCACATGAGACAAATCACCCATGTAAGTGGTCATTACCATTCCTTGGCCACTTGGCACTCTCCCAATGGTCCACCTAGGCACTAGGATAGTTCCCAACCTGACCCAAGGAGTGGTTGGAGCCATGGGTGGTGAAATCACCTCACCCTCCCCATTGGAGCATTTTAAACCCATAAGACACCCATGATTCCTCCTTGGCAGCCACTTCCACCTTCAACTAACCAAGCTGAGCTAACTCACCTCCTCCCTCCCACCCACGACTCCTTGAGATGGTCGGACAACCACTACAAGTCAAACCTGATCCCACCATCCGATCAAGATGGAGGGGTATACACCTTTCCACTCAAACACACAAAATCATTCCTTGAGCCCCAGCTACCCATGAGCTATTAGAGCTATTCCCACCTAGCTCAAGCTCATTCCTCGATCAAAAAATGCCACTCCCATCTGTCCCAAAATAGGACACTCCCATTTTTGACCAAACTTCCCCATTTCTCCATCAAACTCAAATTAACTTTGCACACACCTTCCTAGGCCTCATCGAGCAAGAATGAATCATCTCCCAAGCTTCCCAACCAGGTGGAACTTTGATCAAAGCGAGCTCCAAATCATCAATTCATGGCCTTCAGTGAACATCGAGAATTGATCCAATTTTCAAAGGCTTCATCTCCACTAGATGAAGCTTCCTCAATTGTGTTCGAGCCTTCTTAAGCTCCAAGGTATGCTTCCATAATCCTTAGGCAAAAATAGGTTGGAGCTTTTTGAAGAAAGCTTGCATCTCGTGTGATCTTGACCGTTTGATCCCCTCCGATCGATGTCGTGAAGGTGTGGGATTCTTTTAAAGTTGATCTATGGTCAGGTAAGCTCAGATCAAGTGAGCAATGGGAGATAGACTCCATTCTCCCTCTCAGTGGCGTTCGATCACACGCTCGTCCATTCATGATGAATGGATTAATGATGATATGATAGATCAATTTGATTTAACTCTATTAAGTTGTGGGATTCGTAGTAGTCGATCTAGAGATGAAGCGGATGATGAGAAAAGCCTACCATGTAGGCGAGTCGGCTAAGTTTTAAGTAGCCAATCCCGCAGTTCCATGTGGAAAAGCGCTTAGTGAGCATGGTGCCAACGATTAGGCTTTAATTAGGCTTAATTAATCATTCTTAATGACTGAAACTTCTAAAAATTATAAAAAAATCATAGAGAAATAAAAAAATACAAATAAATACTCATTTAAAAGGTATTTCAGAGGAGAATTAATTAAAAATGATCTTAACTAATTTTGAATAATAATTAAAGTTTAATTACAAATTTAATTAGCTTAATTACTTTTTAATTACTTGAGCAATTAATCCCAATTTTTGTGGGATAATTTAATGGGATGACCTCTGCCTCCTATGATTTTCTTGGGATTTATTGCTCACTTAATTAAAAAAATTGACTAATTAAACCTCAATTACTCTTTTAAGTTAATTAATGATTAATTAATCCCATGAACAATAACAAATTGGTTAATTAATTTTATTAATCATTGTTCAATAGTAAGTGAACTAAGGAATAGGGTTGGGACCCCTTTCCCTAAGTTCATTTCACCTTTTCTTAAAATGAAATTAATTAAGATTTAACTAATTAATTAAATCAAATTGAAATCATTACCTTAATTAATTAAATCATGGGGAGATCTTTGGTTATTTAATAACTTAAGAGTTTAATGAAATTATGGTTAGTTCACATGTGAGAAAACCATAAGAGTAATTAATTAAGTCCCTTAATCTAATTAACTTGAGCCAATTGCATTAGGCCCCTTTTATTTCCTACGATCATTGCAAGTTTATTTTCCATGCATATCATGTTGGCTCATAATTATTTAGTTAATTACTTTAAGGTGACATTAGTAAGGGTAATTAATTCATCTAATTAAGGGTTCAACTTAATTATCCCATAAAATCAACTTAATTACATTCCCTAAAGTAAAATCAAATCACTAATGTGGGAATGGGTTTAAAACAACAAGTGATGATTTCTCTTCTCCTCTTTAAATCAAATAAAATCCAAAACTTAATTAATAAAGATGCTTTGGTTTGCTTTAAATAATCTTATTTGATTTGATTGTCCTTAAGAACTAGTTTGGTTGAATGAATCACATGCTTATATTTGGTTGTCCTCATTCCAATCAAGTTAAATTTGGTATGTCATTTGAATTCATGCATCCATCTTTTCAAAATCAAGTAAAATAAAAGGGATTTCCTCTATGTAAGCTTGCATGTGTTGATTTAATTTAATATATGCGTGACTAATATTAGTATTAAATCCAAATGTATTTTTCAAAAGATTATAAATGAATAATAATATGTGTTATGATGCTGGTTATAAATACATAAGAAATGCATGTGCTTATAGCTTAAGTGTATAAATGTTGAGTTCACTTTCCTCTATTCATGTGTTGAATTATATAAGATTGCACGGTAATTTATATATAATGGACATCCAGGAACATGAGGATTTAGCCCCAAGGAGGTCATTTGATTACCTCACTTCCCTAGTTTGTTACTTGGTTGATGAAATCGAAAGAAGAAATATTGAATCTGAATTTGTTCACTGTTTAAAAAAAAACAAAAACCCTAAACCCTAAACTAAAACCTAAACCCTAAACCAAAAACCTAAACCAAATCAAACCTAAAAAACTAAACCAGAAGTAAACACCTAAATCATAAACCTTAAAAGCCAACAACCTTAAACCCAAAACTCTAAACCCTAAAACCTAAACCTAAACCTAACCCTAAACCTTAATCCCTAAACTTTAAACCTAAAAATAAACTAAACCCAAAAAAAACTTAGTAAATAAAACCTAAAAAATAAAATAAAACTAAATCTAAATAAATAAAATAAAATAAAATAAAATAAACCTAAAATAAAATAAAATAAATATAAACTAAATAAAATAAATAATAAAACATAACAAAACCTAAATCAAAATAAAGAAATAACAAAGACATAACTGGGCTAAGGCTTAAGATAGATAAATAATAAAGATCCTGACAAACCAAAACCTAAACTGACCTGGGCCACCCTAACCCTGGGCCTCCAGGCCACACTGGGCCACATCAATCCTGGGCCTTAGGCCACTGGGCTCACTGGGCCAAAAGGCCCTGAATCTGACCCTAAATCTGACCTGGGCTACAGGCTCTACCTGGGCCTAGGCCACTGGGCTGGGACCACTCCTTAGCACCTGAGCCAGCTGACCACAGCTATCCTAGGCTGGGCACAGGCCTAGCCCTGAGCCCTAAATGACCACCACTGACCCTGACCACTCCTGGGACCCTAGACCCTGGGCTGAGCCACAAAGCTGAGCCCTAAACTGGGCCACAGGCCCACAACCCTAAACCCATGATAACCTAAAGCTAATTCTAAATAAATAAATGAAATGTAAATAAAAGGCTGAGCTATTATAAAATTAAAACCTGCACTAAAGAGCAGACCCCTAAAATAAGATAAAATAAACTAATAAACTAAAATAAATAAATAAATAAAACCTAAACTAAACTAAAATAAAATAAACCTAAGAATAGAAACATAAAATAAAACTTAAAATAAACTTAAAATAAACCTAAAATAATTAAATAAAAGCTAAAATAATCCTAAAAATAAATAAAATAAAACCTAAACTAAATAAAGAAAGCCTCATAAATAAAATAAAATATTAAATATAAAATAAACATAAACCTAAACCTAAATTAAAATAAATAAAACCTAAACCTGGGCCTAATAAACTAAATAACCTAAACCTAAACTAAATAAATAAATAAACTAAAATTAACCTAAACTAAATAAAACCTAAACCTAAATAAATTAAAACCTAAACCTAAACCTAAAAATAAATAAAATACTGACCTAAAAAAACTAAACCTAATAATAATAAAATAAAACTAAACTAAAAATAATCACCTGACACCTAAATAAACAAAAATAAACCTCACTTACATACCAAACCTGACCACTGGCTGACCCGGACTCCTAAAACCCTAAACCCTAAACCCTGACCTGCCCAGACTAAACCCACAAACCCAAGGCCAAAACTCTAAACCCATAAAAAAAAAAAGCCTCCCTAAACCTAGCCCTGACCCCAAACCCTAAACCACTAACACTAAAAAGCTAAAAACCTAAACCTAAACTAAATAAAACCTGAAATGAAATAAATAAATAAAACCTAAACCAAATTTAATAAAAATAAAAGAATAAAAACATAAACTAAAACAAAACCTAGATCTCAAAGAAAATAAATTAAATAAAAGGTGAAATAAAAAAATAAATAAAATCTAAACTAAACTAAAACATAAATCAAGTAAAACTAAACCTAAAATAAAATAAAATAAACCTAAAATAAAATAAAATAAAATCTAAATAAAACCTAAACATAAATAATAAACCTAAAATAAAACTTAAAATAAATAAAACAAACACAACTAAACTAAAATAAAATAAAACGAAATAAAGATAAAATAAAGTAAACATACATTAAAATAAACTAAACTAAATTAAATAAACTAAACCTAAACCAAACTAAATAAAATAAAATAAACTAAAAAAACCTAAACCTAAACAAAAATAAAACTTAGAAATAAACCTAAAATAAAATCTAAAACCCAAACATAAACTAAGATAAAAGTAAAACCTAAACCTAAAATAAAATAAAAAAAAAATAACTAAAATAAACTGGACTAAACCTAAAAATAAACTAAAATAAATAAATAACTAAATAAATAAAAATAAAATAAAGTTAAATAAAATCAAAATAAACCTAAATCAAAATAGAAAATAAAATAAATTAATAAAATAAATAAACTAAAATACTTAAAACCATGGTTTGCTTAATTAAAAATAAAAATAAAATATTAAAATAAAATAATAATACACTACCCTAACTGACCTCGGCTCTAAATCCTACCTACTGCCCTAAACCTACTTAAAGCCACCTAGCCCCAAACCCTCCACACTAGGCCAAGACCCTAGGCCTCTACTGACCCTGAGCTCACAGGCCATACCACTATACTGGTTAAACTCCCCCCACTGGGCCATGGGCCCTGGGCCACCCTGATCTGGGCCAGGACTGGGCCACTCTCAGACCCTGGGCTATGGGCCCTGAGCCACAGGCCCTAGACTTACCAGGCCCTGGGCCAACCCCACCAGAACTGACCCTGGGCTGGGCCAGGCCACTGACCTGGGCCTTACCTGGGCCACTGACCTGGGCCACCTACTTGACCACTGAGAGGCCTGGGCTGGGCCACCAGCCACTGAGCCACTAAATCCTCTGAATCTGAGTCTTGGGCCAGCCAGGCCAAGACCCTGGGCCTGATCTTAGCTGACCCAGGCCAGCTGCTCACAACCAGGCCACTACATGGAGTCTACTGACCTGGGCCCCAGGCCCTGATCACTGGCCCTGGGCCACCCTGACTCCACACCTAAACCTTACCAGATCCACAACCCTGAGTTAACTAAAAGGCCACTGATACTCCTAAAACCTAACCTAAACACCTAAATAAACTAAAAATAAATAAATAAAACCTATTAAATAAAATAAAATAAAATAATAATTAAGCTAAACCTAAACCTAAAATAAAATAAACTAATAAAATAAAATGAAATAAAATAAATAAAACCTGGATTAAATAAAAATAAAATAAACCTATGAAAACTAAATAAAATAAACTAAACATAAAATAAAAATAAAATAAACCTAAAAAAAATAAAATAAAAATAAAATAAAATAAACTAAAAATAAAGCTAAAAAAAAAAAGAATAAAACTAAAACCTAAACTAAAAAAACTAAACCTAAAATAAAATAAAATAAAATAAAATAAACCAAAACTGACTAAAAATAAACTAAACTAAAATAAATAAAACCTAAACCTAAAATAAACTAAAATAAATATAAACCTAATCTAAATAAAATAAACTAAACTAAATATAAACCTAAACTAAAAAAATAACCTAAAATAAATCTAAATAAAAAAAAAACCTAAACCTAAAAAATTAAATAAAATCAAACTAAACCTAAAATAAAAAATAAAACTTAAACCTGGAAAAAAATAAAAATAAAAAATAAACTAACCTAAACCTAAACCAAAATAAAATAAAAACCTAAACTAAAATAAAATAAACTAAATAATAAAAAATAAACCTAAATCAAATATAAAAATAAAATAACTAAATAAATCTAGGCTTGTGGGTTTGCTTATTTAAACAAAATAAATCAAACAAAACACTAATATCCCCAAAATGACCTGAGCCACCAGGCCCTGCCCTACCCTACCCAGGCCCTCCACTAAACCCTCCACTGACCCTCCACACCTGACCCACCAAATCACTGAGCTAACCCAACCACACCTGATCTACCCTAACCACTGAGCCCTAAATCTTGGGCCCTGGGCCTCCAGGCCTAAACCTGGGCCTGGGCCTGACTAACTGGGCCCCCAGGCCTGGGCTAAATGACCACTGGCCCAGGCTAATCTTGGGCCTTGGTTGACAGGCCCCATGACCCTGGGCCCCAACATGCCAAACAGATACTGAGCCACCTGCGCCTGGGCCTGAGCCCTGGGCCCTAGGCTCTGGCTGCCACAGCCAAGGCCAGGTTCTGAGGCCAGATCCTGCTGGGCCCAGACCCTGGTTACCCTGAGCCTAAGATCTTAGGCCCTGGGCTGGTGACCTAACCACAGGCCCTGAGGCACATTAGGCCCTAAACCTGACCATGACCACTAGACCTGGGCTAAACCCTGACTGATCACTGGGCCACTGGGCCTAAGACTAAAACCTGGGCTAAACTAAATAAGATAAAAACCTAAACCTAAATAAAATAAAATATTAAAACCTAAACTAAACCTCCTAAAATAAAATAAATAAACTTAAACTAAAATAAAAAATAATAAATAAGATAAAATAAAATAAATGACTAAATAAAATAAAACATGTTAACCTAAAAAAACCTAAACCTAAACTAAAATAAACTTAAAAATAAACCTAAAATAAAAAAAATTAAACCTACTAAAATAATAAAACCTAAATCTAAACCTAAAATAAAAACTAAACCATAAAATAAAATAAAAATAAAACTAAACTACAAATAAATTAAACTAAAATAAACTAAAATAAAACCTAAACTAAAATAAAGAAACTTAAAATAAATAAACTAAACTAAATAAAATATATATACCTAAAGAAATAAAAATAAAATACTAAATAAATAAAATAAACTAAATAAACACTTCTTTTTTAGTTTTTTTTTTAAAACCTACCCAGATCCTGATCTCTACCCTACCTCTAACCCTAGGCCACAAGACCCAGGCCATACTCCAGGCCTAGGCCCTAGCCAGACCCTAGCCCTGGGCCCACAAACCCTAGGCCCCAACACAAGGCCAGGCCTGAGCCCAGGCCCTGAGCCCTAAAACCCACAGGCCCTGGGCCCTGGGCTGATCCACACACTGAGCCCTGGGCTCTACCTGGGCCCTATCTTAAACCCTAAACCTGAGCCCCAGGCCACTACAACCTGATACCTTTTCCTGGGCCCTGGGCCTCCAGACCTGACCCACCACCAAAAATAATATAAACCTAATAATTATAATAAATCCCAAATTAAATAAAATGACCTCATTAAATTGAAATATAAATAAAAAACCTAAATAAAATAAAATTAAAATAAAATAAACCTAAACTAAACCTAAATCTAAAATAAAATAAAATAAAAATAAACTAAATAAAATAAAAAAAATAAAACTAAACTAAAATAATAAAAAAACCTAAATAAAATAAAGAACTAAAAAAAATAAAATAAAAAACCTAAACTAAAATAAACCTAAAATAAAACCAAGAATAAATCAAAATAAAAGTAAACCCTAAAAAAAAAACCTAACCTAAAATAAAATAAAATAAACAAAATAAAATAAACCTAAACTAATCTAAAATAAACTAAACTAAAATAAATAAACCTAAACCTAAACCTAAAACTAAATAAAATAAAAATAAAATAAAATAAAACCTAAAAATAAAACCTAAAATAAATGTAAAAACTTATAAACTAAACCTAAAAATAAAATAAAAACCTAAAAAAAAAAGTTAAACCAAAACCTATATAATAAAATAAATAAAACTCAACTAAAATTAAACCTAAACCTAAACTAAAAATAAAACCTAAAATAAAATAAACCTATATAAACCTAAACTTTAAGCTAAAAGTAAAAAATAAAACCTAAACCTAAAATAAAATAAAAAATAAAACTCAACTAAAAATAAACCTAAAAGATAAACAAAATAAAAAACCTAAACTAAATGAATAAACTAAACTAAATAAAAATAAAAATAAACCTAAATAAAAATAAAAAATATAAGTCAAATAAACAAAATAAAATAAACTAAATAACCCTAAACCTTGGTTTGTTTAAAACCTCTAAACCCCACCATAAAACTAACCCTAAACTCTAAACTACAACCCTAAACCTATTGCCCCAAACCCAAACCAAAACCCTAAACCCTAAACCATAAAACCACCTAAATATTAAATAACCCTAAACCCCACCACTCTAAACCCTAAGCTTATAAACCCTAAACCACAAACCCAAACACTAAATCTCTCTAAACCTTAAACCCTAAGAATGGGCATAACCTTGATAGTAGAAACATCACCAACAATCAGGCTCAGTCCAGATCTGTCGGTGGAGGCAAAGGCGGATACGATAGTTATCACAGTGGTGGTGAGGGATCTGGAGGTGCTAGTGGATATCGAGGTTTTAATTGGGAGTGGTGGTTATAGAGGGAGGAGAGAGAGGTAACAAGCGTGGTCATGTGAAGAGATCGAGGATATGATGGCATATCCTGCTACTTGAGAGGCGGGGGTGGTTCTGATGGGAATTGGAGAAACTGAAGAATGACCGATCCAATCTGCTGCTTATGGAACTGTGTCTTTATAATAGAGATGCTTTTACTTATCTTGGTTATTGATTTGCCCTATGGGTGCTCATTTTTTTGGTATATGTCTTAGAAAACATGGGGTGCTACTTGGTTGATGAAATTAAAAGGAAGAAATGTTGAATCTGAAGTTTTCTCTATTAAAAAAAAACTTTAAAACCTAAACCCTAAACCATAAACTATAAACCTAAATTAGAACATAAACCATAAATCTAAAACCTTAACCATAAACCCTAAACCCTAAACACTAAACCCTAAACCCTAAACCCTAAATCCGAAAACCTAAACCCTAAACCCTAAAACTTACAACCCTAAACCCTAAACCCTAAAGCCCAAACCCTAAAACCTAAATCCTAAACCCTAAACTAACCCTAAACCATAAACTAAACCTAAACCCTAAACTCTAAACCCAACCTAAACCTTAAACTAACTAATCTTAAACTAAATGCTAAAACTAACCTAAACCCTAAACCCTAAATCCTAAACCCTAAAACTAAACTAAATAAAACCTAAAATAAAATAAATAAAACACCTAAACCTAACTAAAATAAAAAAAAATAAAAATAAAACTGAACTAAAACCTAAACCTAAAAGTAAAAAATAAAAATAAAAGTAAACTAAAATAAAATAAATAAAAACATAAACTAAACTAAAATAATAAAAAACCTAAATAACATAAAAACTAAGAATAAAATAAACCTAAAATAAAATAAAATGAAAATAAAATAAAAACCTAAACCTAAAAACTAAATGTAAAATTAAATAAAAAATAAAACCTAAACCCTAAAATAAATAAAACTAAACCTAAAATAAGAATAAAATAAAAAAAATAAAATAAACCTAAATCTAAACAAAAATAAACTAAACCTAAAATAAACTAAACCTAAACCTAAGCCTAAATAAATTATAAAAATAAACTTAAACCTTAAAAAAAATAAAACCTAAAAATATAACTAAAATAAAAACCTAAAACCTAAACCTAAAAAAATAAAATAAAAACCTAAACCTAAACCTAAAAATAAAAAAATAAAACCTAAACCCAAAAAATAAAATAAAAACCAAACTCAACTAAAAAATAAACCTACTACAACCCTAAACTCTAAAACCCTAAAATCTAAACCCTAAACCTAAATCTTAAAATAAAATCCTAAACCTAAACCACAAAACCCTAAAACTGTAAACCCTAAAACCACAACCCTAAACATACCCCATACCCTAAACCCAAAACTAACCATAAACCCTAAGCCCTAAACTAACCCTAAACCCTAAGAATGGGTTGAACCTTGATGGCAAGAACATGACTATCAACTAGGCTTAGCCTAGATCTACCGGTGGTGATGGCGGAGGAGGCGGTTATCGCATTGGTGATGGGGGATCTGTAGGTGCTGGTGGATATGGAGGTAGTGGTTGGAGTAATGGTGGATATGGAGCCAGGAGGAGCGACGGAGGTTATAGCCATGGAGGTGGAAAAAGAGAGATATGGGATATGATGGAGGATCCCACTACTTAAGAGGCGAGGGTGGTTCTCATGGGACCAAGAGAAACTGAAGACTGATCTGTTGCTTATGGAACTGTGTCTTTATAGTAGAAATTATTGTACTTATCTTGGGTTTTGATTTACTCTATGAATGCTTATTTTTGATCTATGTCATCATTTATCTCTTAGAAAACTTGGGGTGCTACTTGGTTGATGAAATTAAAAAGAAGAAATGTTAAAAAAATAAGCCTTAAAAAATAAACCTTAAACCCTAAACTAAAACTTAAACTCTAAACATAAAACCTAAACCCTAAACCTAAAACCTAAACACTAAAAAGCTAAACCCTAAACCTTAAACCATAAATCTTAAACCCTAAAACCCTAAACCTAAACCCTAAAACCTAAAACCTTAAAATAAACCTAAAACTTAAATTCTAAACCCTAAACCCCAAACCTACCCTTAACACTAAACCTTAAACTAACCCTAAACCCTAACCATAAACCTTAAACCTTGAATAAAGATGTCATTAGAAGTAGATCTAAATAATTACTTATTCTAACATAGTTATGGTAAAGAAAATGTCTTCAAGTGACTTTTCCTTGATTATTAGAATTTGAATACCTAAACCCAAACTAAATCATATTATAATACAATATATTATAGTATAATGTAGCATCATATATTTTAGCATGTAGTGATGTGTTTTGGATGTTATAAGATGTTTTGAAATGTTTTAGTATATTATGGTATTGTGTCCTATAGTCTATTATTATAAATCATAAAATATTGATTTAATAAATCGATGATGAAATTTGTTAAATTTGAAGTGGGAATTATGTTGTAGTACCAAAGGTGTGCTATGCCACTTATAGTCTAAAAGTAAGATTTTATGTTCAAAATAAAGTTTTTATATGTTGTAGCATAGTATAGCATCATATATCATAATATATTATTTTATGCATTTTAAATTATTTTAGTATCTTTAAAATTTTTAGATTTAGTTTAGGTTAGATTTAGATTTTAGTTTAGATTTTTTATTTTGTTTTCAGATTTAGTTTAGATTTAGTTTAGTTTTGATTTAGATTTTAGTTTATTTTTAGATTTAGTTTAGTTTAGATTTTTTAGGGTTTAGATTTTAGATTTAGTTTAGTTTAGAGTTTATTTTAGTTTAGATTTTTTTTTGTTTAGATTTATTTAGTTTAGATTTTAAATTTTAGTTTAGTTTAGGGTTTAGATTTTATATTTAGACTTTAGTTTAGTTTTTTTTTTTCTTTTATAGTTTAGATTTTTAGTTTATTTAGTTTTAGATTTTAGATTTAGTTTAATTTTTTTAGATTTGGTTTAGATTTTAGATTTAGTTTAGTTTAGTTTAGATTTTAGATTTTAGTTTACATTTAGTTTAGATTTTAGTTTTGTTTAGATTTTTTTATATTTTGTTTAGATTTTTAGATTTAGTTTAGATTTAGTTTAGTTTAGTTTAGATTTAGTTTAGAATTAGTTTAGATTTGGATTTAGTTTAAATTTTTAGATTTAGTTTAGATTTTAGAGTTTAGATTTAGTTTAGATTTAGGTTTTGAGTTTAGATTTAGTTTAGATTTAGATTTAAGGTTTGATTTAATTTAGTTTAGTTTAAGAGATTTGTTCTGTTAAAAAAAATAAACCTTAAACCCAACCCTAAACCTAAACTAAACTAAAACATAAACCCTAAACTACCTAAACCATAAACCCTGCTTAAACCTAAACCTAAACCTAAACTAAAACTTAATCCCAAACCTAAAACCTAAACCATAAACCCAACCACAACCCTAAACACTAAACCTGTCCTAAACCTAAATCCCTAAACCTAAACTCCCATAAACCTAAACTAAACCATAACCTACACTTAAACCTAAACCCACAACCTAAACCTACCCTAAACTATAAACCCTCCCCAAACCCTAAACCCTACCTAAACCCTAAACCTAAACCCTAACCCCAACCCTAAACTAACCTAAACATTAACCTAAACCCTAAACCCTAAATGTTGAATTAAGATATCATTAGAGTAGATCTAAAGAATTTTATTCCTATCATAGTTATGGTAGCTAAAAAAATGTATTCAAGAGACTTTTCCTTGACTATTAGAGATTTGAATACCCTAAATCATATTATAATACCATATATTATAGTATAATGTAGCATCATATATTTGAGCATGTAGTGATTTGTTTTTGGATGTTATAATATGTTTTGAAATTATTTAGTATATTATGGTATTGTGCCTATATTAATATAAATCATAAAAATATTGATTTAATAAATTAGATGATGAAATTTGTTAAATTTGAAGTGGGAATTATGTTGTACCAAAGGTGTGCTATGCCACATGTACTGAAAAGTAAGATTTTATGTTTAAAATAAATATTATATGTTGTAGCATAGTATATCATCATATATCATAATATATTGTTCTAGACATTTTAAATTATTTTAGTATTTTACAATCATGCAAGCCTACAAAAAATACTGATTTATAGGTTGAGATGATGGGATTTGGCCAAATTTAAGGTAAGCTTTAGGGAACATCATTGGTGTGCTATGGTGTGTCATTTAATCAAAAGAATGGAATTTTGCATCAAAATAAATGTTCATTTTTCAACCAAATTTTATAAATATTTTCCTTAAAGTGATTCATTTTAAGGTGTAATGTAAGATAATATATTATATGAAAGCATATCAAAATATAATATACATAAAAATATAATTCACATATATATGAATGTTGTAGTGTGTTACTAAATGTTATTGTATATTTTAGTCTATTTTACTTTTGTTATAATACATTTGGTCAAAACTCATAAAAATGTTAATTTAAAGGTTGACATGGAAGAATTTGGCCAAATTCATGACACACTAAAGCAAACACCAAAATTATGCTATTTTGTACCATTTCTAATAGAAAAATAACAAATTTACATTCAAAATGAACATTATTCATATTTTAAGAAAAATTTATTATTTGTTCCTGTTAAGTGATTCTAATGAGGTGTAATGTTGGACAATATAATATATTATAGCAAATTATAGTATAACATCATATATTATAATATAAAATAATGTGTTAATTCACACTATAATATATTTAGCATGATATTCTTTAGTTAGTTTGAACTTGCTCCATCAGAAATCATAAAATGTTAATTGCAATGTTAAGATGATGTAATTTGAACAAATACATTGTTAGGATTTTGGTTAAAGTATTAAAGGTGTGCATAAGAGAAGAAATAAGATTTGATGAGAATTTCATGTCAAGGACATGGAGGGAGATCCGCTAGGGGATCACACATGCATTGGACATGACATGTGAGGGGTCCGAGGGCCTAAAAGAGGAAAATCTACTAGAGATAAGGTTTGAATTTGATTTATTATATGATTTATGGAAAGAAGATCCATTGATAAGAATCTATAATCCATTAGGGATTAAGATTGAATCAACTTTAATTTATTTTGTTTTAATTAATGTGGAAGCATATCTGCTAGATATGGGGAGTCCATTGGGGATGAGCCTTCCACTGGGAAGCGGGGAGGCTATCTCGGGGATTAGGATTTGAGTTTGATTTCATAGAATTGTTTGGGGATTTATCCACTAGGGATAAGAGTTTGGTTGGATTTCTATGATTTAGACTCTACTAGGGGAGTTGGTTTAATTTTACTCCACCAGGGAGGTTGGTTTTGAATTTGATTTGTTCTCTTGAATTGTTTATATATGATTTAGGGTTCTGGGGAGAAGGGTGTGCTCCATTGGGGAAAATCATTGAGTTTAATTTGAGTTAATATATAAAACCTATTGGTGTGCGATGGACCCACTGAGAAGGGGATATATCAGCCTTGACCTACCTCAGGTTTACAAATCTAAAGGGATAGTCTATCGGTTGTGGGGTAGAGCTAGCCAACCTAAGGGGTTTTCTTTCGATGTGCAACGGTTGTGCTAGGAAGAAGGCATAGCAGACTTACATCTTCCAAAGCAAGGAACAACCGCTGGGGTGACCTGTTGGATGCACAATAAATTAAACATGACCTAGACTTACTAAGTGAATGTCTGGGACTTATGTCAACTCAAAAGTAGTCGATTAATTTTATTTTAATTTCATGTGATTTGATATGGTTTGTTTGGTTTAGTTTGATTTTGAATTGAGGGCATATCGGATGTGACCTCAATCAAATAATAGATTTAATTTATGGATCATGTCGGTGTGTAATGGACCGATTGAGAAGGGGATATATCGACTTGTCCTACCTCAGATTTACAAATCCAAAGGGATAGTCTACTGGCTGTAGGGTAGACCTAGCTAACCTAAGGGGTTTCCTTTTAGTGTGCAACGACTGTGCTAAGAAGAAGGTGTAGCAGAATTACATCTTCTAAAATAGGGAACAATTTTAGAGTGACCTGTTGTTATTACAACAAATCAAACCCCGACTTAGGGTTGACTGAGTGAATGTTTGGGACTTATATCAACCCAAGAGTAGTTAGATTCCTATTGGGAGTTTTGTTGACCTTGCCTAAAGATAGGATGTCGCTTGGGAAAGTACCATTAGGGGTGTCCTCTAATCCACAAGTGAATATATATTTTGTTTCATGTTTTGGACCTAATTTCTCTCTCGACCAAGAGGCTGTCTATTGATAGAACCCGAGGTAGTATCTAAATGGGGTCGGAAAGGACATGATCCAAATCTAGTGCCCATAGGGGAGGTCTGCTAGGGCATTATCACGAACCCCATAAAAGCTATAGGTGCGGTGGCCAACTCAAGGAGAAAGCAAGCGGACTTACATCTACCATGAATGGTGTATTCTAAAGGCGAACCAACCAACCTAATGTGTATCCGTTAGCATGGGTGGTGTATCCATTAGCATAATAAGAACCTACCAACCACATGCCATGTACAATGATCAATCTAGAAAGAAAGCATGTAGGCAACTTTCCAAGTGGAACTGATCATCAAGATAGTCTGTCATCGGCGGGACAGATGTTGTCTGACCTAGAGCGACTACTAAGCGGGTTGCCTTGAGGAAGGACTAGACCCATACTTGAAGTAGTCAGGAGGGATGGAGCCACTAGTGGACTTATCCTAAACTTCAAATATACTCAACCCAATGGAAGGCTACTCAAAGAAGAAAGCATAGCAGACTCACATCCTCTTAAATGAAGCCAACATGAGGTAGCTTACCGGCCATGCAATAAGGCCTACCAAACTAACAAGGTGCTCATCAGTGTGCAATGGCCAAGTAAAGAAGGAAAGCATAGCTGACTTACATCCTCCAAAGCAAGAAAACCATTGGGGTGACACCTAGGTAATACACCGACCTAGAGTAGCTATTGAGTGAGTGCTATAGGGGCCGTTATATCAACTCAGAGTAGCCGAAGAGAAAAGATATGTGTTTATTTTATATGTTTGTGTGTAGTTTGTGTTTGTGTTGTGACGATGAAGGATAGGATGCCACTGGGGTTCCTTACACCTATCCTAAACACATCATGGCGAATTCACAAACAAGAATACTGTCAACATGGAAGAGATTGAATTCAAAAAGAAATTTTCATTTATGATAATTATTTTAAAACATGATTTATAATATTTTTTTAAGTAGAGCCCATTGATTGGAAGCATTGGGAGCTCTCCCTTATGATTAATAAGCTAATAAGATCCTCCTTGGTAGGCCTTCTTTATGACAAAAGAACCTTCCCAAGTGAGTTCAAACATGCCTCCCATCTTACGATGGGCAATTATCGGTCTCCTTAGAACTAAAATAAGCTCTCCAACTTGAAAAGCTCTAGGATGGATGAACTTAATGTGAGCTTGAATCATTTGAGCTTTGTACAACTAGACATTTTGGCATGCCCACAAGCATCTCTCCTCCAAACCTTCAAGCTTTTCTAATCGCAACTTGACATTTTTCTCTATTGTGATCTTGCCACATACCCTTAGTGATGGGAGTTGGACTTCTAATGGTAGAAAACTTGATATACACTAAGAAGAAAGGAGTAGAGTTAGAGTTCTATATGTGGTGGTAGGCCCACAAGGCTTCAACTAAATGCTCATGCCACTATCGTATGTTGTCAGTGTCTTCTTGATTTGGATGATAGTTTTGTTGAAGGCTTCTTAAGCCATTTGCCCTCGGTAGTTGATGGTAGAATATCTATCTTCAATCTATGTTATGTCTTGAGCAAAGTTGTTGATCTCGGAATGCGAATGCTACCATTATCAAATATAATTCATCGAGACACTTTGAACCTATATACGATATGGTTCTTATAAAATTGAAGCACATGCTAAGATGTGACCTCTCTGAGCAGAATCACCTTCCCCCATTTGGAAAAGTAATCAGTAGCAGCTAAGATGAACCGATGACCCTTATAAGAAGGAAGATCAATCGGACCCACTATGTCGATACCCCAACACTCGAATGGCCATGAGGCCAATGTAGGATGTAGAATGTTGGGTGCTTACTGTAGGACCACACCGTGTATTTGACATTGGTGGCATCGCCAAGCCGTATCCATGCAATCTTTGATCATCGACGGCCAGTAGTATCCTAGTCTCTTAATTTTGGCTTTCATCTTCAGGATAGAATGGTTGGCTCCACATAATCTTGAGTGTACCTGGTCGCGATCTTATGGGCTACATGTTTGTCTATGTAACCACATATGGTAAGATCGGTACAAGACACCACAATCTAGGGTAGAAAAGTGCTCTCGCCATCGATGGGCTTGGACTTCTCTTGAGGTAGTTTGCTTTATTTAAATAATCCATGAATGGTTGCCTCCAATCTAACTCCTCGTCCTTCTTCGTAATGGTAACCACTCCTTCAAGAGAGTACTTTTTGATGAGTTCAATATCAATAAGGGATAAGACTTGTCTATTTTGGACCTTTATTTATATGGACTCATCCTCCGGATAGGACAACTCCTTGGCAAGCTTGGCTAAAGCATATGCTACGATGTTCTCTCCTCAAAGAATCTTATAAATGGTAACCTTTGGGATTTGTGCCAACAACTCCATGGTGTACTTATGGCAGTGATGGAGCTTGGGCTTTATAACCTTATAGGATCCAATGATTTGGTTGATAACTAGTTGAGAATCCCTGAAGATGTCGATGTTTTGGATGGTTAGAGTAACAGCTAACTCAAGATCGGTAATTAGAGCCTTATATTTGGCTTCTTCATTGGTACAAGGATTGGACAGATGATATGAGAATCTCATCACATCATGGTCTAGAGAGAACTATTCTACCCCTACCTTTCATAGAATAATAGATTGTGGTTCTTCTCCTCTTTGAGAGGAAGTCACACCATCAAAGTAAATCTCTGAGTGGTGAATGCTAGAATCCCTAAATTTCATGATTAGTTCATCGGGGAGATCATCACTAAACAGAGAGGCAGCAAGAAGTTGGTGTGCTGCTAAGAAATCTGCTAGCACTTGTCCTTTCATCGAATGGAGGGGTACGAAGGTAATGTCAAACTGCGAGAGGATCATGGACCATTGTGCCAACCATCCGCCATGTCATGAGATACTGTAATGGATTGATCCTAAAGATTAAGTTCACCTTATTAGAAAGCATGTAATGTTGTAGCTTTTGGGATGCAAAGATTAAAGCAATGCTTCTCAATGGGTGGATATAATTAGTAGAGATTAGACAATAAGTAGAGTGCATTTTCCTTCCCTTCATCATTGGCTTGGGCAAACAAAGCACCAAGGGAGTCATCTAATGTAGCAGTGTAATGTATGAGCGGCTTGCCCCGGATAGGGGCTGCTAGAACCAACGGCATCATCAGGTAATGGTTGATGTCTTTGAAGGCATGCTCACACTTGTCATCCAACTTAAACTTGGCATACTTTTGGCAAGTCGAGAATGGTACATCTTCCTAATAGGTTGGATATAATGCATTTTAGATATGCCAACCACCCTTGGAATGATAGTTGAGTTAAACTTTATGGGGTGCATTTCTAATATGATCTTCTCTATATCGATTTGATTCGTAATGTCGACAACAAACCCAAGGAATTACTCGGCTACTCGAATGAACACTTCAAGGGGTTCACTTTGAGGTTAAATTATCTTAAGCTTGAAAACTACTCTCAAGTCAAAGAGATGGTATTCTATTTTCAACTTTTGACCACAAGATCATCGACATAGCACTTGACTTGATGATGAATGAGTTTATCAAAGATTCTAGTCATAGCTCACTCACGTATGGGCATTTTAAAGGTGCGAAAGGCATGACCTTATAGTAGATTATCGGGGTTCTAAAAGCAGTGTTTCTTTCATCTTCAGGGGCCATCATTATTTAGTTATGTCCAGATGAGCCATCCATGAAAGAGAAGGCTGCTTGAGATGAGGTAATGTCCACCATCAGCTCCGGGATTGGTAGTAGAAATTCATCTTTTGGACATGCCTTATTTAAATCCCTAAAATTGACGTATATGTGAATTTGGCCATTTTTTTAACTAGGATGATGTTGGCTAACCAGGTAGGGTATTTTTCTTCCGAGGTGAAGCCAACATCAATCAGTTTCTTGACTTTAGAAATGACCTATTGTTCTATGTCTAATCACATGCATCTAGGTGCTTGCTTGATAGGGTTAGCAGGCTCTATCTAGTTTATGGACCACCGCCGTGCCAATCGATCTCTTCATAACTCCATGCAAAATAGTCCTTAAACTTCGGTCTAACTAAGTCATTGGTTTCAATTTCATTCAATAAAGAACCGATGTATGTCAGGCATGGATCTTCTTCAATTCTTAAGTTGATTTCCTTGAGCACATCGATGGTTGAGTTGATCTCTTCTTCGAACTCTGGCAGTGCACCTTTGACTTTATAATCATTTAGATCATATGAAGTTTTTAAGCATAACTCCTCATATGATTTAATGTGATTTGAAAATAACCTATCAGATTCCAAATGATTGATGATGACTAGCATTGTCATCTTCACTGGACACTATATAGAATCCTAGTCCTGATCTTGATTGAGAGCTTTTGCATTTGTTCTTCCATGTTCTATCAAATTAGTCTGACCTATGTTTTGACCAAGTAAAACTAATAAACTAATAAAACAAACTAATAAACAAAACCATAATCCTAAACTAATAACTAATCTAAATCAACTAAAATCTAACTAAACTAAACCTAAACCTAAACTAAACCCACCTAAACCCCTAAACTAAACCCTAAACTAAACTAAATAATACTAAAACTAATACTAATCTAATAACTAATCTAAACTAAACTAACTACTAATAAACTAAATTAAAACTAATAATTAACTAAACTAAACTAAAAAAATTAAATAACCTAACTATATTAAACTAAACTAAACTAACTAAAACCTCCCTCCCCTAAACCCTAAACCCTCCCCTAAACTCAACTAACTAAACTAAAACTCATAATAACTAAATAATAACTAATTAAATCTAACCACTAACTGTAAATAAATAAAACTAAAATACCTACCTAAACCCAAACTACCCAAAACCTAATAAAATAATAAAACTAACTAAAAAACTAACTAAACCACTAAACCTCCCCTAAACCCAAAAATACTAACTAACTAAACTAACTAAACTAATAATAACTAATAAAACTAATCTAAACCTAACTGACCTAACTACCCTAAACCTAAATTAAAAACTAAACTACTAATAACATAAACTAAAAATATAACTAATAAACTAATAAACTAAAACCTAAACTAAACTAAACTAAACTAAACCCAATACACTAAAAAAGTAATAAAATAAACTAATTAATAAACTAAATACTAATTAAACTAAAAAAACCCTAAAAGACTAAAACTAAAAACTAATAATAACTAAACTAACTAAAAACAATAACTAAATAATAATAACTAAAAACCACTAATAAATCTAATAAACTAGTAAAACTAACTCAACTAACTAAAACTAACTGCTAAACTAATTAAATATGACTATAACTAACTAAATAAAACTAAACTAAACTAAACTAAACTAACCAAACCCCAAACTCTAAACTAAATCATAAACCCTAAACCTAAACTAAACTAACTAACTAACTAACTAAACTAAACCTAATAAACTAATTACTAATACTATAACTAACTACTAATATAATTAAACTAAACTAATACTAACTAACTAAAATTTAAACTAACTACCAACCATAAACCTAAACTAAACTACTCTATAAAACTAATAATTAACTAACTTAACTAATCTAAACCTAATATTACTAATAAACTAACTGGCTAATACTAACTAATACTAATAACTAATTACAAACTAACCTAACTAACTGGCTATAACTAACCTAACTAACTAACTGACCTTAAAACTATTATTATAACTAATTAAATGACTACCACCTCTAAACTACTAAATAACTAACTAACTAAACTAATACTAACTAACTAAACTAACTAAACCTGTAAACTAATAAACTCTTCTAAACTCTACTACCACCAAACTAAAACCCCACCTAATAAACCTTAACTAAACTAAACCACTCTAAACCTAACTAAACTAATAAACCTAAACCTAAACCTAAACTAAACTAACTAATAAATAACCTAAACCTACTAATTAAAACTAATACCAAACTACTAACTAAACTAAAACCAACTAACTAACTAAAAATAACTACTACTAAAACTAAACTAAACTAACTAAACTACTAATAAAAACTAAATAAACCTAACTAACCTACCTAATAAACTAACTAACCTAAACTGATAAAACCTACCCAAATCTGACTAACTAATTAAATACTACTACTAACTAAACCTAAACTCCTAAACCTAAATCTACCTAAACTCCTAAATGAAAACTAAACTAACTAACTAACCTCCCTCCCTCTAACTAACTAAAATAACTAAATAAACTAAACTACTAACTAAACTAATAACTAAATAAATATAACTAAACTAAATGACTAAACTAACTAAACTAACTAACTAACTAAACTAAACTAATAACTAACTAACTAACTCTAAACTAAACCCTAAACTCTCTGACCTAAACCTCTAAACTCTAAAAACTAAACTTAACTAAAACCCAAATAAACTAAAAAAATAAAAACTAACTAACTAAAAAAACTAAACCTAAACTACTAAAACTAAAAATAATAAACTAATAACTAAACTAATAACTAAAAATAAATACTAAAAACTAACTAACAAAACTAAACTAAACTAACTAATACCAAAACTAACTAAAACTAAACTAAAACTAAACTATTAACTAACTAAACTATAATAAAACTAATAAACTAAACTAATCTTAAAACTAAATGATAACTAATGACTAAACTAAACTCCTAAACTAATAAACTAAACTAAACCCTAAACTAACCTCTAAACTAAAACTAAATAAAACTAACTACTAAACTAACCCTAAACTCCTAAACCAAAATTAAACTAAACTAATAAACTAAACTAATTAATTAAAACTAAAATAAACTAAATAAACTAAACTTAAACTAAAAACTAACTACTAAAATAAATAAACTAACTAAACTAAACCTAAACTAAAACTAATAAAAAATAAACTAACTAAACTAAAAAGACTAACTAAAAAAAATAAAACTAAACTAATAATAAACCAAAACTAAAAACTAAAAAAACTATAAACTAAACTAAACTAACTAAAAACTAAAAATTAAACTAAAACTAATAAAATAAAACTAATAATAAAATGAATAACTAATAAACTAATAACTACTAACCCTAAACTAAAACTAAAATAACTAAACTAATAATTAATCAACTAAAACCTAAAACTAACTAAACTAACCAACTAATTAATAATTAATTAATTAAAATAATAAATAAACTAAACTAAATAAAACTAACTAATAAATTAAACTAAAACTAAACCAAACTAATTAAATTGACTAAATAAAAACTATAACTAAAACTAAAATAAAACTAATAAACTAATAACCAATAACCTAAAACTAAACTAACTAAAATAACTAACTATAACTAAACTAAACCTAAACCTCTAAACTAAACTACCTAAAACTAATAAACTAACTAACTAAAAACTAAAACTACCTAACTAATTAACTAATTACTACTAATAATAATCTAAACAAATATAACCACTACCCTAATAAATAACTATAAACTAAACTAACTAAAACTAAACCTAAACTAATAAAAATTAACTAATAACTCCAAACCTAATACTAAACTAAAACTCTAACTAAACTTCTAAACTAAATTAACTAATAACTAATAATATAAACTAATGATAACTACTAATACTAAACTAATAAATATAAACTATAACTAACTAACTAACTAATAAACTAAACTAACTAAATAAAACTAAATATAACTATAACTAACTAAACTAAAACCTACTAATAAACTAAACTAAACCTAACTAATACTAAACCTACCATAAACTCCACTAAACTAATAACTAACTAAACTAAATACTAAACTAAATAATTAATAACTAACTAACCTAACTAAATAAAAACTAAACTAATAACCTCACTAAACTAAACTAACTAACTAATAAAATAACTACCTAAACTAAACTCTAATAACTAACTACTAACTAAAACTAACTAAACTAATCAACTAACTATAACTAATAACTAAAACTAAATAAACTAACTAATAACTAACTAAATAATTAACTAATAACTAAATAACTAAACTAACTAATACTAACTAAAACCTAAACCTACCCTAAACTAACCTAATTAATGATAAATAATTATAATAAACTAACTAAACTAAACAACTAAAATACTAAAATAACTAACTAATAACTAAACTAACTAACTAAATCTAAACTAAACTAACTAAACCTATAATAACTAAACCTAACTACTAATAAAAAACAATCTAACTAAACTAACCTAAACTACTCTATTAACTAACTAACTAAAACTAAAATAAAATAACTAACTCTAACTAAAACTAATAACTAACTAAACTAATAAAACTAATAACTAATAACTAATAATAACTAAACTAAACTATACTAACTAACTAATAAACTAACTAACTAACTAACTAACTAACCTAACTAAACTCTCTAAACCCTAACTAAAACTAACTAAACTAAACTAACTAACTAATCTAATAACTAATCCACTAACTAATAAACTAAACTAATTACTAACTAATGATTAATACTATCTATAACTAACTACTACTAACTAATACTAATTCTAACTAACCTAAAACTAACCTAACTAAACCCTAATCCTAAACTGCTCTATAACTAAAAATAAACTAATTAAACTAATAAAAAACTCCACTAAACTAATAACTAACTAACTATAACTAAACTACCCTAAACTAATACTAACCCAATGTTAACTGGCCTAACTACCCCTAACTCCTCTAACCTGATCTAACTCCTACCAAAACCACCCTAAACTAACTAAACTCTAAACTCCAACTAAACCTCCCTAAAATAATGACTAACTGACTAAACTAACTAAACTGTCTAAACTAAAACTAAACTAACTAACTAACCTAACTACTAATAAACTAATAAAACTAAACTAAACTATAATAAAACTAACTAATTCCTAAAAACTAACTAATACCTAAACTAATTACTAAACTACTAACTATTAACCTAACTAATACTAACTAAACTAACTAACTAACTAACTAACTAAACTAAACTAACTAAACTTACCAAAACAAACTAACTAACTAACTAAAACCTATTACTAACTACCCTCCACTTAAAACTATTAACTAATAAATAAAACTAACTAATAACTAACTCTAACTAAACCTCTAAACTAAAAAAACTAACTAAACTAAACTCTAAACTAAACTAACACCTAAACCTAAACCTAATAAAATAAACTAAACCTAACCTAAAAACTAAACTAATAAACTAATAAACCTAAACCCTAACTAAAATAATTGTGCCTTATTTAATAATTATTGGTTAAACCATTGTAACTTTGGTCATCTTAGTAGAACTCTCTCGGATCATGCTCCTCTTTTGATTTCTATTAAGGATGTTGTTCATAACAATAATGTCATTTAAAACTTTTGTTTTCAAAATATGTGCTTAAAAGATAAAAGATTTCTTGTTGTTATTGCTTATGATTGGTGTGCTCCTCTTTCTTATGATTAATTTGGTATGATAGATTTTGGCTTAAGCTTAAAAACTAAGCATAATATCACTTGGTGGAATAGAAACTACTTTAAAATCTTTTGATAATATCATAAATATGGAACAAATGAAAGATTTGGAACTGGTTATTATTCTTCTTTTGGTTTTAACCTTCTAAGCTAAAGATAATCTCATTAAGTTTTAATATGGAGGAGATATATTAAACAAAAACTGCCTCTAAGCATTTTCTAACTAAAGAAAACTAAATATTTTCATGCTTTGGTAATGAAAAGGTGTGTTCTTATACATTCATAAAATCAAATTTGGATGGTTCTTGGCTTCTTGAAAAAATATAGTCTCTTACCTCTTAGTTTTGTTAAAAAAAATTTTAATAAAAATTGTCAACCTATGTAATTATATAATCCCTCTATCATTCCTTCTATTATGTCTAGAAAGGATAATGAGTGCTTGGTTGCTCCTCTACGATGAAGAAATTTTTAATATTCATAATGGTATGAATGTTGATTACATTGTAAATGGATGGTTACACTACTTTATTCTTTCAAAAAGCTTGGTTTATTTTTAAAGCTGACCTTGTTAATGTTGTTAAGGATTTGTTTCAAGGGAATTATATTCCTAAATATTTTACTCCCACTTCTATTTTTCTTATTCTTAAGAAATATAATTGTGACTTTTGGAATGACTTTCGACTTATTAGTCTTTGTACTTCTTTTTAATAAATTGATTTCTAAAATTTTGACTAATAGGCTTAAGTTTCTTCTAAGATTATCTCTCCTAATAAAACTTTTTGAAAGGTAGAACTATTAATAACATCTTGCTTACTCAAAATTGATTCATGATTTGAATGTTAAAACTAGAGGTGGCAATTTACTTCTTAAAGACATCACCAAAGCTTATGATAACATTTCTTGGGATTTTCTTAATAGCATTCTTACTTTATTTGGTTTCTCTAATCATTTTGTTTTTTGGTTAAAAATATAATTAGAAATGTTTGGTTTTCATTAATTATCAATGGTGAAAAGTTTGACTTCTTTAATTCCTCTCAAGGTATAAGACAAGGTGACCCTCTTTCTCCTTCGCTTTTTATTATTGTGATTGAATATTTGTCTCATTGGATTAATCTTTTTTTAGAAGAATTCTAGTATGTATTTGAGGAATCTTGGTGGTTTGGCTATCTCTCACTTAAGTTTTTGAATATTTCATAATATTTTCTAATGGCTTGTTACATTATGTTAAAACTTAAGTTTTAAATAAATTTGAAAAGGAAAGTGTCCTTGTGATTACTAATCATAAAGTTGTTTTATCACGTCGCTTCTATTTCTATTCAAACAATTAATAAAATTAAGGATATTATTGGTTTTCTTATCAAAATCTTTCTATTAAATATTTAGGTTCTCCTTTATATTATGGTCAAAGAGATCCCATCTTTTGATGAGGTAACCCATAATATTCAACATAAAATTTCTACCCTTGAATTTCATTTCTTATCCTTTGATGTTAGATTAATTGTTATTAAAGTATTCTTTAGTCTCTTCCTTTATACTTGTTGCTTAATATAATTCCTAATTCTCTTGTTCTTATCGATTGAAAGACTTTTTAATAAGTTTTTTTGAAGCATTAGAATTCCAAAAGGCTTCATTGGACTTCTTGTTCTAATATGTGTGGTACTATTTATGAAAGTGGTATTGGTGTAGATCTTTGATGGATTCCACCAATGTTTTTCTTATAAACTTTGGTGGAATTTTAAAAAATGAAAGTCTTTGGGCTAAATTCATGAATTTTAAATATTACAAGGTAAGCATCCTTTAATTTGCAATTATAAACATGGTGAGTCTATTGTTTGGAAGTAGCTCTGATATTAAATGGAAAGCGAACCTCTCATTTTTTGGGGTATTAATAATGGTTCTTCTTTTTTTTGGCAAGATAAGCGGATGGGAGACTTTTCCATTGATTCTTTGCTTAATACTCACTCTACTTCTTATTTGAAAGTTAGTCATTTTTTATTTATAATGGTGATTGGAATTTCTCTCTTTTTGATTTGATTCATGATTTCATTAATAATAACATCATCAATATTCTATTGATGGTATTTCTCGATCAAATTTTTTTTTAAATTTCTAGTAATAGAATTTTCTTTTAAAGATACTTGGCACCATATTAGAGTTAAAATCCTCTTCTCTTATTTTCCTTCAAATTTGGAATAATATTATTCCTAGTTCTTATTCTATTATTATGTGGAGAATTTTAAGGGATTATATTGCTATTGACTCTTTACTTTTGGACAAAGGTTTTTATCTACCCTCTAAATGCATGTGCTACTTTCATATTGAGAATGTTAGTCATGTGTTTGTTAATGGTGCCTTTGCCTCTAAAGTTTGGGGTTGGTAGGAGAATTCATTTAAGTTAAATTATTTTAATGGTAATTTAACTTTCATGCAACTTCTTGACTCTTATTTTCTTAATGCTATTAAAGGGCATATCAAAATTGTGGATGTTACTTTGATTTGGTTTATTTGGCTTGGTAGAAATGATGCTAAACATCATCTTGTACTATGAATCATAAGAGGATTATTGCAAGGACTAAAGAAAATATTTTTTTTTTACATAAGGTTGTTCTTCTAACTACTTTTAGAGGTTGCAAGTTCATTGCCTCGAAAATGGGTATCCAATTTCTTTATTGTGACTCATCTCGATTATAAAATTATTCATTGGATTAAGCCTCTTAATTGTTGTATTAAAATTAATATTGATGGCTACATTTTTTATAACAAGTTGGGTTGTGGTGGTATTTTTAGGAATAATCTTGGGAATATTATCTTGGATTTTCCACTACTCTCTATTAGTTCTATTATTTTTCCTATATTGATGGTTGTTTATCATGCTCTTAAGCTATGTTTGGATAGAAATTTTCATACTATTTGGTTGCAACGATCTTTGAGATGGTTGTTGATATCATCAATTCTAACCATAAGGGTAATCTGATCTTTTTTATTTAATTAGAAATATTAAAGCTATTATCTCTAAACTTTTTCTTTTAAAATTACTCATATTTTAAGAGAAGGTAATGCTTGGTTCTTAGCTAGTTTGGGGTGTAATTTCTCGATTTTACTTTGTTTACCAATGTGAATATTCCTAAGCAATTAAGAGGGCTATCTAATTTGGATAAATCTAATTAACCTTATGTTAGATTTTCTTAATTTTTCTCCTTTTATCTTTTTTCTTTTTTGTTGTTGGTTTTCTTGGGGCTTCTACTTGGGAGATTCTGGTGGATTTGGTTTGTTGTTCTTTAATTGGCTCTATTCTTTCTTGGGGGCTTTATGTTATTATTTTCCTGTACTTTATAGGTTGGAATGTTGTCTTATGGTGTTTTGGATGTCTGGCTGTTGTCGTTTACTACTCCTACTTTTAAGGTGGTATCTCTTGTGGGCTTATTCTTTGGGTTTTGGTTAGTTGTTTTTTTTTCTTTGGTGGCTTTGTGGTTGGTATCGTTGAGCTTCCTGGTTTTGGGGTGCCTTCTCTGGATGAGATGTTGGTTGTGCTTCTCTTCATTCTATTTCCTTTTAGCTAGTTGTGTTGATTTGGTTTTGGGTGTGGCTGTTGCTTTCCTTTATGGCTTTGGGGCCTTATTTTTTCTTATTTTATTTTGTGGCTGCTATATGCGTGCTCATTTTTTATCTTTGTCATCACTTGTGTCTTAGAAAACTTGTTGTGTTACTTGGTTGATGAAATCAAAAAGAAGAAATGTTGAATCTGAATTTGTTCTCTATTAAAAAAAAACCTAAAACCCTAAACCCTCAACCCTAAACCCTAAACCATAAAACCTTAAACCCTAAATCCTAAACTAAGCCTAAAATCTAAACCCTAAATCCTAAACCCTAAACCCTAACCCTAACCCTAAATCATAAACCTAACACCCTAAACCCCAAACCCTAAACCCCAATACCTAAACTTAAACTAGAAGAAACTAAATAAATTAAAAAAATAAACCCTAAAACCTAATAAACCTAAACCTAAACCTAAACCAGAATGGGGAGAACCTTGATGCGGGAACATTATCATCAGATCAGTCTAGATCTAGAAGTGGAGGAGAGGCTTATCGTGGTGGTGGGGAATTTGGAGGTCTTTGGTGGATATGGAGGTGGTGGTGAGCGTTGGTGCTGGTGGTGTGAGGGTGATGGAGGTTACAACTGGTGGTGGAGGGAGAGATCGGATATATGGTGGATCCCGCTACTTGAGAGGCGGCGTGGTTGATGGGAACTGAGAAAGCGAAGGAGGTCATCCGATCGGCTTATGGAACTCTTTATTTATAGTAGGCTCTAGTTATCTATGGATTTTATTTGCTCAATGTGCTCATTTTTTATCAATGTCATCGCTTGTGTCTTAGAAAACATGGTGTGTTACCTGGTTGATGAAATCGAAAAGAAGAAATGTCAAATCTGAATTTGTTCTCTATTAAAAAAAAAACCAAAACCCTAAACTAAAACCTAAACCTTAGACCTAAAACCTAAACCCTCAACCTAAACCCTAAACCCTAAACCCTAAAACCCTAAACCCTAAACCCCAAACCCTAAACCCAAAAACCTAAACCCTAAACTCTAAACCCCAAAGTCTAAACCTAAACCTAAACCCTCAGCTAACCCTAAACCCTAAACCCTAAACTCTAAAACCTAAAAAGCTAAAAACCTAACTAAAAAATAAATGTAATAATAAAATAAATAAAAAACTAAACCAAAAAAAACCTAAACTAAAACCTAACCAAAACTTAAACATAAACCTAAACCAAAAAAGAAAATAAAATAAAAACTAAATTGAAATAAAATAAATAGAAACCTAAACTAAACTAAAAAATAAAAAAACTAAATAAAATAAAAACTATACCTAAAATAAAAATAAAATAAACTTGTAATAAAATAAAATAAAACTAAGTAACACTAAACTAAAACCTTGTTCATTAACCTGAACTTGAACCTGAACTCAATCCTAAACCCAAACCAATTCAAATTATTTGAGCATCTTCTCTCTCCTCCATTTTTTTGGTTGCTCTATCGAATTCCATTTCATGTGTGGAGACGTCTCCTTTGTGGCTTTTCCTGTGTACATTTCAGCTGGGGATTACATTTTGACAGCTTTGCTCAGCTTTGGCTTCTCGTAGCATGTATCACGGTTGACCATAGCTATAATTTCTTCTTCCCCGTAGGAAAATTTTGAGATTTCTGCTGCTCCCATTAAGGTTTCTGACTCCTTGGGGGTCTCTGGATTAAATCCATCACTAACTTTGAAATCTTTAGGATATTCTTGGTAAGGCCAATTATCTTTGGTGAGTCTCTCGAGCTCTACCTCCTTCTAGGGTGTACCCACGATATGTGTTCTGATTCGGTTATGTAAAGGCTTGCGAAACCTTTTATATTCACGTTGGTGGGTAAATTTGCTTTGTGTTGTCCTACTTTGGAGAATATTCGATCATTTTTCCATAGCTTGAAAATCTCTAGTATCTTTTTTGTCGGATTGATTGATTTCCATCATGTCTTGATTCAGCTTTCAAACGACTTAGATTATTCTTGAGTTTTCTCTCGATGCTCATTTTTTTGTTTTCATTTGTTAGATGCGATTGTTGAAATGGATGCCCCATTTTGATATTAAGGAGGAATATCTTATTGTTTTGGTTTGGATCACTCTTCCCAATTTGTGTGTCCATTTCATTAACCATGAGTTTCTTTTTGCTATGGGTTTGGTGTTTGGTCATCCTGCTCAAGTTGATCTGATGGCTACTTCTAATACCCGACCATATGTTGTTCAGATTCTAGTCGAGTTGGATATAACTAGAAAATTTCCAAAGGAAATTTGGCTAGGATCATAAAAATATGGATATTTGCAAAAAGTGGATTTTGAGAATTTTCCTATTTTTTGTTCCCATTGTAAAATTCATGGTCATGGAGTTTAAGATTGCTTTATGGTTCATCCTCACCTTAAGAAACCCAAACCCATTCATAATAACTCAGATCCTAATCTTAAGGCGCCCTCAATTAAACCATAAAAAGTTGTTCTAATAGATAACTCTTTACAAGTCGAGGTCATTGCCTTGATCCTCCCACTCCTTGACAATGTTGTGGTTCTTAAGCTGACTTTTGGATGTGTCATGGTAATAAGGATGCATTACCTTATAATGGGCCTATACATTTGAATCCCACTAATATTGGTAATAATACGGAAAATAATATGATTTTGAAACTTATGGATGATGATTCTATCTCAAATAATTCCATTCCTACTTTTTTGCCACCTTTAATTGAAGAAAATGTGATCCTTGATGAGGGCTTGAATGGTGAGCAAACAAAGGATAAAGTTTCTAATCCATTGGTCACTTGCTTTAAATGGTTCTAATCCTTCTCTTGCTTCTTCATCTAATTTTATTTTAAATATGATGCTTCAACATAATAATGATTTGGAAGAAGGTGAAGTGGCCTGCAATGATGGTTTAAATGTGCATCCTTATTCCAAACATACCCCTATATAATCTCTATCAGAAGGTGATGTTGTGAATATGACTAATAAATTTCAAACAATTTTCAGAAAGAAAAAATTAAACTCTTAAAACTAAATTTCCTAACTTTGCCAGAGTTACTAGATTTGGCTCTTATGCCCAAAAATAAATGGTTTCTTTCTTAATTTGGAATGTGAGAGGGATTGGAACCCTCTCTATTAGAAATAGAATTAAAAATTTAGTTTGTTCTCATAACATTTCCTTTTTGGCTATTTTGGAACCTTTTATTCTTCCTTCTAACATTTCTTTTGTTGTGAGAATGATTGGTTTTGCTAATTTTTTTGCTAACTTGAGCAATAAAATTTGGATTTTTTAGAATAGTCCCTATGTTCTATAGGTTTTGGATGATTTATCCCAAGTTATGAATGTTAAGATTACTTATGATAATTGGTGTTATTTTGGCACATTTTTTTATGCTTCTTGTAATAAAAATGGTAGACGGCTTCTTTGGAAGGATCTTATTAGTTTTTCTTCTTCTGTTGATGCTCCTTGGTTTGTGGGTAGAGACTTTAATACTATCTCTTCTTCCTCTAAATTGGTTGTTGGTAATGCTCCAAACTTATTTTTTTTTATGGAAGATTTTAATAACATGATCTTTGATTGTCATTTATTTAATATTGGATTTAGTGGATTTCAATTTACTTGGAATAATTATAGACTTTGGCAAAGGCTAGATGGGTTCTTTTAATCATTTGTGGATTAATCTTTCTCTATAGACTTAAGCAGAACCCTTTTGGACAATTCCCCTTATCAATATGAATTATATTAGTAAGTCCTCCTCCCCTATCCCTTTTTGCTTCCAAAATATGTGGCTCGTGGATGATAAATTTTTGGATGTTGTTGCTACTAATTGGGGTGAAACTATTCATCTTGATGATTCTATTTTTGGGATGAGGAGATTGTGGTTCAAATTCAAATGGCTTAAATAATGCCTTGGTGGAATTAACGTTGTTTCAAGAACCTTTTTGTCAATATTAAAGATATGGAGAATGAGGTTATAGTTTTGGAAGATGTTGTTGTTAATGGTCATTCTAAAATTCATTTGTTGGATCAAGCTAAAGATAGGTTAATATGTTTTTAAGATATGGAGGAGACCTATTGGCAGCAAAAAGCTTCTATGAAATGGATCTCTAATAGTGATCATAATACTAAATATTTTCATGCCATGGCTAAAAGAAAAAGGCTATAAAATACATTCACAAAATGAAAATTAATGGAGTTTGGTGTTCGGATAAAAAGGAGCTTACTGATTCTATTGTTTCTTTTATAAAGAGCTTCAATAAAAATGTTGCTTATGGTGATATTTCTTGAAGTTATTCTTAATCTTATTATGATGATGATAACATTATACTTTCATCCTTACATTCTAAGTTTGAAATTAGTGATACTTTGTAGGGTATGAATAAAGACTTTGTGGCTAGTCCTGATGGTTATACTATCCTCTTTTCCAAAAATGTTGGATTATCATTAAAGAGGACTTAGTTAAAGTTGTTCTTGATTTCTTTAATGGTACTGCCCTTCCCAAATATTTTGCTAGCACCTCCATTATTTTAATTCCTAAAAAAGACAATCCTGAAGTTTGGAGTGATTTTAGGCTGATTAGCCTTTGCGCTTTTTTTAAATAAACTTATTTCTAAGATTTTTGCTAAAAGCTTGAGTATCTTGCTTCCAAAAATTATCTCCCCCAATCAAAACGATTTTGTTAAAGGAGATCCATTTAGATAATGTTTTTTAGCTAGAGATGATCCATGATTTAAATGCCAATGTTCAATGGAAACCTACTTTTAAGCTTGACATTTCCAAAGCTTATGATAATATTGGTTGGGTTTTCCTATATAAAATTTTGGCTTTATTTGGATTCTCTAACCAATTTATTTCTTTAATTAAGAATGGGATTGAGAATTCTTGGTTTTCTTTGCTCCTCAATGGTGAAGTGCATGGTTTCTTCTCTTCTTCTCTCATGCTAAGGCAAGGGGACCTCTCTCTCCGCCCTTTTTCATTGTTGTGGAATATCTTTCTAGATGTATTCAAGCAGATGTTTAGTAGAATGACTAACATGTACTTAGAACCATTGGTGGGTTTCCCATTTCTCACCTTAGTTGTTAAAGATTTCATTATATTTTGCAATGCCTCTACTTTATATTAAAAATTGTGTAAGTTTTAACTATTTTTGGTAAGGAGAGTGGCTTGAATATTAATCTGATAAAAGTTGTTTTATTACTATCTTCTATTTCCATCAAATTCTCTTGAGTATTTGGGGACTCCCACGATATAGAGGAACGAAAAGATCTTCTTTATTTGATGAAGTTATTCATAAAATAAATAAGAAAACCTCCTCTTGGGAGTTTCATTTACTTTCCTTTGGTGCTAGACTTATCGATCAAAAGTACCCTTTGCTCTTTGCCTCTATATCTCTTGTCTATTGTTCCTACCCATTCTATTATTGAAAGGATCACTAGATTCTTTAATTAATTTTTTTGGGGATCTAACTCTTCTATCAAAAGATTACATTGGGCTAGTTGGAAAACTACTGGTCCTAATAATGAAGGTGGTTTGGGTTGCAAAACTTTAGAGGATTTTATCAACTATTTTTCCTATAAAATGTGGTGGAATTTTAGAAATAAATAGAGTTACACAAGTTTATGCATGCTAAATATTATGGCAAACATCCCCTCATTTGTGCTTTCAAATCTAGGGATTCTCTATGTGGAGAAGACTTTGTAGTATCAAATGGAATCGAGAACTTAATTTCTTGGGGTGTCAATTCTAGTTCCTCTTTCTTTTGGAAAGACAATTAGGCGGGGCACTCAATTGATTCCCAAACTAATTCCACTATGATGCTTAAGATTAATCAGTTAATTACTCATAATAAGTGGGATGTGGATCAATTGAATATCCTTGTCCCTAATGTGATCATTGACAAAATCCTTAAAAATTTTCCTTTCCCTAATGAAGCTGACCAAATTTGCTTCAACAATTCTTCTTCTAGAGATTTTATTTTTAAGGATGTTTTGCATTTCATCATATTTAAATATCAGGAGTCCTTGATTTTTATTGAAATCTAGAATATTAGTGTCCCTACTTTGTTCTCGCTTTAACTTGGCTCATTCAAGCATTATATCCCCTGGATGCTACTCTTCTAAAAAAGGTTTCCATCACCTCTCTAAATGTCAATGTTGCTATCACATTGAAGTGTGGATCATGTTTTTGTGAATGACCCTATTATGCTAAAATGTGGAATTGGTATGATAATATTTTTATTACTTTCCATTTTAATGGTTCATTTTCTATTATGCAACTTCTTGAAGCATGTTTCTCCCATACTTCTAAGGGCCATGTTAAAATTGTTTTAGCTATTACTATTCTTTGGTATATTTGGATGGATAGAAATGCTAAGCATCATAATATTCCTATGAATTATCATTGTATTATTACTAGAGCCAAATATATAAAATTTGTCTCTTTTCAAAGCTAATCCTCTTACTCACTCTAGTTTTAAAGGGTGCAAGTCTGGCCTTGAATTTTGGGATTATCCTTCTTCCGTGTAATGACTCTCCTACCCAAAAATTATATACTAGATTAAACCTAATTATCACTACATTAAGGTAAACACCGATTGCTCGGTTTAATGGTTATTATGGTCGTGGTGGATTTTGAGAGATTATAGTGGCATGGTTATCTCTACTTTTTGCCTTTAGAGCTTTGTTATGTGTTATTTCTTGAGCTCAAAGGCTTTCATCATGGAATTTCTATTTGTTTATAACAAGTACTTCATAAGATCTAGTTTGAAGTTGATGCTCTCCTTTTTTTAGATTTACTCAAATCTGATTCTCATGGTAATGTGAAGTGTATTATTTACTTAATCATACTAAGAGGCTTCTTGCTAACCTAGATTTTCAAATTTCTCATATTTATAGGGAAGCCAACTCTTGTGCTGACTTTCTTGCCAATTTGGGGCCAAGTCTTCTTCTTTGCATATGTTTTTTTAATGATGACATCCCTTTCCCATTAAGGGTCTTGTTAATCTTGATAAAATTGGTTTGCCTTATGTTAGAAGCTTTTTTTTTTTTTTCCTCCTGTGGGGCTTTGGCTTTCCCCTTGTTATTGTTTTTGAATATTTCTGGTTTTCTCTTTTGTAGATTTGGTCTTGATTTTTTTCTTCTCATCAACCTACTTTTATTTTCCAGTTTCGTTTCTTCCCATTCTTTGGATGGGTTGGGGTTGTCTTTCAATTATTTGGATTTTTACTGTTATATTTATTTTCAAGTTTGTTTTCTCCCAACAGAGGTGTTTTACATGGGTGGAGCTATTGGGTTTTGCTTATCTTCTGGTTGGTGTGCTTCTTTTTTTGGTTGGTTCTCTCTGCAGCCTTTTTTATTTTCTCTAGATTTTATGGTTGGTTGTTTGTTGGTGTTTACATGTAGGTTTTTTCCTTTCTAGGTGTTGCTCATGCTATTTTTATGACCTTCCTGCTGTGGCTGGTTGTTTTGTCACCTTGTTGTTTGCTTATTAGGATGGTTTTTCTAGTTGATTTTTGTTGTCCTTTCTCTCTTCATTTTGCTCCTACTGCTAAGAGGAGTTGTGTGACATTGAGGGCTCTTTATTTTTTTGGTTATAGCTTGGAGAACTATTTTCCTGGCTATATCCTTTCTTTTGTTGTTACGGATGAGTGTAAGGTTGGATGCTTGGATTATTATATCCTGAATATTGGGTGTTCCTTCTATAATACCGAGGTTCTATTTTTAATTTGTGTTATGAAGCGGAAGGCAAACTAGTGGTTGGATGTTTTTAAGACTTGGCTGATGATGACTCTGTTGGAGTTCTTATTTGCAGTTGTCTTTGGTTCTTGGATTATTTGTGATCCTAAAGGGCTCTTACTTTTTCCATTTTTGGCTACTGTATCTACTCCTGTCCTTGGATTTGCATTGGTGGCTGCTGTCTATGGCTTTCTCTTAGGATTTTTTCAATGTTTATAACTGGATGACTCTTTCTATCTTTCATCCTGATGGTTCTAAGTCTATTGATTTGAATCTTTGGCGATCTTGGTGGCTTGTGGTGGACTACCTTGTTGCTTGGATTGGGTGCTTCTTGGCTAGATTGGTCAAAAGAGTATTTACTTTGTTATAAATTTCCCGACCATTTTGAGTCTATGTTTGGAACCGCTACTTTTTCCCATTCTTCTCTTCTAGTTTCTATCTTGGCTTTCCCTTATCCATTCTTCTCTTCTAGTTTCTATGGATTGACCATTTTGAGTCTATGTTTGGAACCGACTTACTTTCCCATTCTTCTCTTCTAGTTTCTACCTACTTACTTTCCCATTCTTCTCTTAGTTTCTACCGCTATGGCTTTCCTTAGATTTTCAATGTTTGTATGACTCTTTCTATCTTTCATCCGATGGTTCTAAGTCTATTTGAATCTTTATCTTGGTGGCTTCTGGACTACCTTGTTATTTTGGATTGGGTGCTCTAACTGGTTTACTTTGTTATAAATTTCTCATTTTGAGTCTATGTTTGCTACTTACTTTCCCATTCTTCTCTTAGTTTCTACGATTTTCATTTTACGGATTGTGGGTGAACCTCTTCCCTTTCTGTGGTTTCTTTGCTTCCTAACAATCTTGATGTTATGCTTCCTAGATAGTATATTTTTTGGTTTTACATGTTCATTTAATGAATGACCTTATCAACTTTGGTCATCTTGCCTTTGTTTGGTCTCTTATTCCTTTTCCCATGTTGTGAGGTTTTCTCCTAACTAAATTCTTACTCCCTAACTAATCCTCATGGGTTACCTTCTTAACCAATATATCTAACCTAACCCTAAACCCTAAACCCTAAATCCTAAACCTAAACTCTAAACTAACCCTAAACCTAAACCCTAAACCTTAAACCCTAAACCCTAAATCTAAACACTAAACCCTAAACCCTAAATCTAAACTAAACCCTAAACCTAAAAAAATTAACCCCAAACCCTAAACATAAACCTAAAGTAACTAAAAAAATTAAAAGATAAACCTAAATCGTAAAACATAATAAACCTAAACCCTAAGAATGGGAAGAACCTTGACGGCATGAACATCACCATCAACTAGGCTCAGTCTAAATCTGGTGGTGCAGTTATCATAGGGGTGGCAGGGGATCAGGAGGTGTTGGTGGATATGGAGGTGGTGGTCAGAGTAGTGGTGGTTCTGAAGGCGGGAGGAGTGATGAAGGTAACAGCCATGGTGGTGGCGGAGGGAGAGATCGGGGATATGATGGTGGATCCCGCTACTCGAGAGGTCAGGGAGGTTCTCATGGTAACTGGAGAAATTGAAGAATGGCCATCCGATCTACTGCTTATGGAACTATGTCTTTATAGTAGAGACGGTTCTAGTTATCTAGGGTTTTTGATTTGCTCTATGCATGCTCATTTTTTATCTATGTCGTTGCTTGTGTCTTAGAAAACTTGGTGTGATACTTGGTTGATGAAATTCAAAAGAAGAAATGTTGACTTTGAATTTGTTGTCTGTTAAAAAAAACCAAAAACCCTAAACCCTAAACTAAAACCTGAATCATAAACTTAAAATATAAACCCTAAATCATAAGCCCTAAACCCTAAAAACCCTTAACCCTAAACCCTATAACCATAAACCCTAAACCCCAAACCCTAAAAACCCTAAACCCTAAACTCTAAATCCTAAACCCTAAACCCTAAACCCAAAAAAAAACCCTAAACTCTAAACCCTAAACCCTAAATCTAAATACCGAAACCTAAACCAAATAAAACCTAAAAAGAAAAAACCCTAAACCCTAAACCTAAAAAAACAAAACCTTAAACACTAAACTAAAACTTGAACCCTAGATCAAAAACCTAAACCCTAAACCCTAAACCTTAAACCCTAAAACTATAACCTAAACCCTAAATCAAAATAAAAAATAAAACACCCTAAGCCTCAAACCCTAAACCCAAACATAAACCCTAAACCCTAAACCTCCATCCCTAAACCCTAAACTAAACTAACTCCTACCTGCACCTAAACTCCCACTCCCTTAAACCTAAATTAAACCTAACCTAAACCCAAAATAAAATAAATAAAGAAACCTAAACCTAAATAAAATCAAATAAAACCTAAATTAAAACCTAAATCTAAAATAAAATAAATAAAATAAAACTAAACTAAAATAAATTAAATAAAAAAAACTAAACTAAAATAAAATAAACATATAAACTAAATAAAATAAATTAAAATAAATAAAATAAAATAAATTAAAAACTAAATAAAAAACCTAAACCTAAAAAATAAACTAATAAATTAATAAAAAATAAAATCTAAACCCTAAAACAAAAAAAACCTAAACCTAAAATAAAAAAAATAAAATAAACTTATGCTAAACTAAAATAAATAAAGCCAAAGCCTAAACTTAAAATAAATTAAACCTAAACCTAAACTAAATAAAATAAAATAAACTAAAAAACATAAACCTAAATTGAAAAATAAATCTAAAATAAACCTAAAATAAAACCTAAAACCTTAACCTAAAAAAAATAAAATTAAAACTTAAACCTAAAAATAAAAAATAAAACCACCTTAAAAAAATAAAATAAAATAAACTAAAATGAACATATAAACCTAAACCTAAACCTAAAATAAACTAAAATAAAAACCTAAACTAAAAGAAATAAACCTAAATAAATAAACTAAACTAAATAGAAATAAAAAATAAACCTAAATAAAAATAAAATAAATTAAACTTAAATAAATAAAAAATAAACTAAATAAGCCTAAATCTTTCGGTTTACTTAATTAAAAAAAACCCTAAATTGTAAACCCTAAACCCTAGACCCTAAACCCACTAAACCCTAACCTAAACCCAAGCATAAACCCTAAACCTTAAACCCCAAACCATAAACCCAAACCTAAACCCTAAACCCTAAACCCTAAACCCCTAAAAATAAACCTTAAACCTACCCACCCTAATTCTAAACCTAAACTTAAAGCATAAACCATAAACCCTAAACCCCCCAACCCTACACCCCTAAACCCTAAACCTATCCCTAAACCCTAAACCTCAAACCTACCTAAACCTAAAGTAACTAAATAAATAAAAAATAAACCTAAACCCTAAAACCTAAAACCCTCCAAAACCTAAACCTAACAAGAAGATCAGAACATCACCATCAACCACGCTTAATCTAGATCTGGCGGTGGAGGCAAAAGGAGGGCATTATCATAATGGTGATGGGGATCTGGAGGAGGCTGGTGGATATGGAGATGGTGCGTTGTGGTTATGGATGTGAGAGGAGCAGAGGTTATAGTCATGGTGGTGGCGAGGGAGAGATTGGGATATGATGGTGGATCCCGCTACTTGAGAGGCCAGGGTGGTTCTATTGGGAATTAGAGAAACTAAAGAACGATCGAGCTGATCTGCTACTTATGGAATTGTGTCTTTATAGTATAGATGGTTATAATTATCTAGGCTTTTTTATTTGCTCCTTGTGTGCTCATTTTTTTATCTATGTCATCCCTTGTGTCTAAGAAACTTGGTGTGATAGTTGGTTGATGAAATCGAAAAAAAAATGTTGAATCTGAATTTGTTCTCTGTTAAAAAAAACCAAAAACCCTAAAGTATAAACTAAAACCTGAACCCTAGACCTAAAACCTAAACCATCAACCCTAAACCCTAAACCCTAAAAACCCTAAACCCTAAACGTTAAACCCTAAAACCCTAAACCCTAAACCCTAAACCCTAAACCCTTAAGCCTAAACCCTAAACCATAAACCTTAAACCCTAATCCTTAAACCCTCAACTAACCCTGAACCCTAAACTTTAAAATGTTAAAATCCTAAACCTAAACTAAATAAAACATAAAAAAATAAATAAAAAAGCCTAAATCAAAATATAATAAAATAAAACTTAAACTAAAACCTAAACCTAAACTTAAACCTATACTTAAACCTAAAAAGAAAATAAAATAAAAAATAAATACTAAACAAGAAAAAAATAAATAATAACCAAAACTAAACTAAAAATTAAAAAACCTAAAATAAATAAAAACTAAACATAAAATAAAAATAAAATAAAATAAAATAAAACTAAATAAAAACTTGAACCTAAAGAATAAACATAAAAATAAAACCTAAAATAAATAAACAATAAACCTAAATACTAAAAAAAAAGCCTAAACCTAAAATAAAATTAAAACTAAAATAGACTAAACTAAATTAAATAAATATAAACCTAAACCTAAACCATAAATAAAATAAAATAAACTAAAATTAACCTAAACCGAACTAAAAAATAAAACCTAAAAATAAACCTAAAATAAAAACCTAAAACCTAAACCTAAAAAAATAAAATAAAAACCTAAACCTAAACCTAATAATAAAAAAATAAAACCTAAACCTAAAAAATAAATTAAAAATAAAACTAAACAAAAAATAAACTTAAACCTAAACCTAAATCTAAAATAAACTAAAATAAGAAACCTAAACTAAAATAAATAAACCTATAATAAATAAACTAAACTAAATAAAAAAATAAACCTAAATAAAATAAAAATAAAGTAAAATAAATAAAAAATAAACTACATAAACTAAATAAACCTAAACCTGCATTTACTAATATAAAAAAGAATAAAAAATAAAAAATAAAATAACCCCAAGCCCTAAACCCTAAACCTAAAACCCTAAACCCTAAACCCTAAACCCTAAACCCTAAATCCTAAAACCTATAACCCTAAACCCTAAACCCCAAACCCTGAAACCTAAACCTTAAACCCTAAACTCTAAACTCTAAAACTCTAAACTAGCCCTAAACCTTAAACTAACCCTAAACCCTAAGAATGGGCAGAACCTTGACAACAGGAACATCACTGACAACTAGGCTCAGTCTACATCTAGCAATGTAGGCGAAGGCAGCGGTAGTGCTTATCATAGTGGTGGTGGGGGATCTGGAGGTGCTAGTGGATATGGAGGTGGTGGTCAGAGCAGTGGTGGTGATGGAGGAGGGAGGAGAGATGGAAGTTACAGCCATGGTGGTGGCAGAGGGAGAGATCGGGGATATCATGGCGGATCCCACTACTTGAGAGGTGGGGTTGGTTCTAACTGGAACTAGAGAAACTGAAGAACGACCAATCCAATATGCTACTTATGGAACTGAGTCTTTATAGCAGAGAGTTCTACATATCTAGGGATTTTGATTTGCTCTATGGGTGCTCATTTTTTATCTATATCATCATTTGTGTCTTAGAAAACTTAGGGTGCTACTTGGTTGATGAAATTGAAAAGTAGAAATGTTGAATTTGAATTTGTTCTCTTAAAAAAAAACTTAAACCCTAAACTAAAACTTAAACATTAAACTTAAAACCTAAACCTTAAACCATAAGCCCAAAACCCTAAACCCCAAACTCTAAACCCTAAAGCCTTAACTAACCCTAAACCTAAATCCTAAACCCTAAAATGCTAAAACCTAAACCTAAACTAAAACTAAAAAATAAATAAAATAAACCTAAACCAAAATAAAATTAAAATTAAATAAAATAAAACATAAACTAAAACTAAACCTAAACCTAAAAGAAAAAAAATAAAAAGTAAATTAAAATAAAATAAATAAAAACCTAAACTAAACTAAAAAATAAAGAAAACTAAATAAAGAAAAACTAAACCTAACATAAAAATAAAATAAACCTAAAATAAAATAAAATAAAAACTAAATAAAAACCTAAACCTAAAAAATAAACCAAAAAATAAATAAAAAGTAAAACCTAAACCCTAAGCTAAAAAAAACCTAAGTCTAAAATAAAAATAAATTAAACAAAATAAAATAAACCTAAACCTAAACTAAAATAAACTAAACAAAAATAAATAAAACTTAAACCTAAACCTAAAATAAATTAAACCAAAATTAATAAAATAATAACTAAAAAATAAACCTAAACCTAAAAAAATAAAACCTATAAATAAACCTAAAATAAAACCTAAAACCTAAACCTAAAATATAAAATAAAACCTAAACCTAAACTTAAAATAAAAATTAAACCTAAAATTAAAATATAAAATAAAAAAAACTCAACTAAAAATAAGCCTAAACCTAAAAAAATAAACTAAAAAACTAAACTAAATTAAATAAACTAAAATAAAATAAAATAAAAAATAGAATAAACTCAAATAAATAAAAAATAAACTAAATAACCCTAAACTTAGTAGTTTACTTAATTTAAAAAAAAACTTAAACCTAAAATCCTAAACCCTAAACCCTAAACCTAAACTAACCCTAAACCCTAAACCCTAAACCCCAATACCCAAACCCTAAACTCTAAACCCTAAAATCACTAAACACTAAACTCTAAACTCTAAACCTTTTAACCCTAAAAAACTTTAACCAAACCCAAACCCTAAACCCAAAACCCTAAACCCTAAACTAACCCTGAATTAACCCTAAACCCTAAACTAACCCTAAATTAACCCTGATGGGAAGAACCATGATGGTAGGAACATCATGTCAACCCAGGCTGTCACAGATCTAGTAGTAGTGGAGGCGAAGGTGGTGGCATATTATCAGTGGTGGTGGGGATCTGGAGGTGCTTGGATATGGAGGTGGTGGTGGGCGAGTGGTGGTTTTGGAAAGAGGGCGTTCTGTTAGGAGTGGTGGCGGAGGAGATATCGAGGATATGATGGAGGATTGAGGGTGGTTCTAATGGGAACTGGAGAAGCTAAAGAACAACCGATCCGATTTGCTACCTATGGAACACTATCTTTATAGTAAAGATGGTTCTACTTATCTAGGGTTTGATTTGCTCTATGGGTGCTTTTTCTATGTCATTGCTTGTGTCCTAGAAAACTTGGTGTGCTACTTGGTTGATGAAATCAAAAAGAATAAATGTTGAATATGAATTTGTCCTCTATTTAAAAAAAACCTGCCCTAAACCTTAAACTAAAACTTAATATCTAAAACCTAAAACCTAAAAAACCTTAAACCTAAACCCTAAACCCTAAAGCTTAAAGCTTAAAAAACCTAAACCCTAAACCTAAAACCCTAAACCCTAAACCTAAAACCCTAAAACCATAAACCCTAAACCTAAAAAATACAACCCTAAACCCTAAACCATAAACCCAAAACCCTAAAAAAATAACCTTTAACCATAACCCTAAACCCTAAACCTTAAATAAAGATGTCATTAGTAGTAGATCTAAAGAATGACCTAATCCTAACATAGTTATGGTAGCTAAAGAATATGTCTTCAAAAGACTTTGTAGAGATTTGAATACCCTAAACCCTAACCTTAAATCATATTATAATACCATATATTATAGTATAATGTAGCATCATATATTTAAGCATGTATTGATGTGTTTTTGGATGTTATAAGATGTTTTGAAATGTTTTAGTATATTATGGTATTGTTTATAGTCTATATTAATATAAATCATAAAAAATTGATTTAATAAATTAGATGACAAAATTTGTTAAATTTGAAGTGGGAATTAGGTTGTAGTTCCAAAGCTATGCTATGTCACTTGTATTCTAAAAAGTAAGATTTTATGTTCAAAATAAATATTATATGTTGTAGCATAGTATAACATGATATATAATAACATATTATTCTATGCATTTTAAATTCTTTTAGTATTTTATAATCATGTAGTCGAGCCTACACTAGCATTATTTATAAAAAATGTTGATTTAGACTTTAAAATGGTGGGATTTGGCCAAATTCATAATAGGTAGAGCATGGAATCATAATATATTATTTAAATTTAAAATATGTAAGTGATATGACTAAAATATATAGTTTTTTATTATTTAGACTAATTTTATGATTTTTTATCTTAAGCAATCCCTTGTGATGTGATATGCAATATAATATAACATAATATGTTATAGTGTATTATAATGTAGGATTCCATAACAAAGTGTAGCATCATGCATTACAACATACTATTATTTATTACTACTTGTGTTTAGCATATTTTAGTTTATTATAGTATGATGTAGTAGAGTTTGTACTGGTATAATTTATAAAAATATTGATTTATAGGCTAAGATGATGGGATTTGGCCAAATTTAGGGTAAGCTTTAGGGAACATCATTGGGGTGTCCTATGGCTTGTCATTTAATCAAAAGAATGGAATGTTGCATCCAAAATAAATGTTCAATTTTCAACCAAAATTTATAATTTTTTTTAAACTGATTCATTCTAAGGTGTAATGTAAGATAATATGTTATATGAAAGCATATTAATATATAATGTACATAACAATATACCTTCACATATATATGAACGTTGTGGTGTTTTACTAAATGTTATTATACATTTTAGTATGTTTTACTTTTGTTATAATACATTGGGTCAAAACTCACAAAAATGTTAATTTGAAAGTTGAGATGGAAGAATTTGGCAAAATTCATGTCACACACCAAGAAGCAACACCAAAATTATGCTATTTTGTACCATTTCTAATAAAAATAATAATTTTACATCTAAAATAAACATTAATCATATTTTGAGAAAATTTTATTATTGGTTAATTTTAAGTGATTCTACTAAGGTGTAATGTTAGACAATATATTTTATTTTGACAAATTATAATATAACATCATATATTATAATATAATATAGTGTGTTAATTAACACTATAATATCTTTAGCATGATATTGTATAGTTAGTTTGAGCTTGTACCATCACAAATCATAAAATGTTGATTACAATGTTTAGATGATGTAATTTGAACAAATACATTGTTTGGATTTTGGTTGAAGTATTAAAGGTGTGCATAAAAGAAGAAATAAGATTTGATGAGAATTTCATGTCAAGGACATGGAGGGAGATCCGCTAGGGGATCACACATGCATTGGACATGACATGTGAGGGGTCTATGTCAAGGGCATAGAAGAAGAAAATCTGCTGGGGATAAGGTTTGAATTTGATTTGATCATGTGATTTATGGAAAGAAGATCCATTGGGATAAGAATCTCTTTAGGGATTAAGATTGAATCAACTTTAATTTGTTTTATTTTAATTGATGTTGAGGCAAATCTCTAGAGATATGGGCTCGAGTCGGGATCGGTATATGAACCTTCCACTAGGAAGCAGTTTGGACTATCCATTGGGATTGGGATTTGAGTTTGACTTCATATATTTGATTGGGGATGTATCCACTGGGGATAAGAGTTTGGTTGGATTTCTTTGATTTAGACTCTACTAGGGGAGTTGGTTTAATTTGGCTCTACTGAAGAGGTTGGTTTTGAATTTGATTTGTTTGCTTGACTTGTTTATTTATAATTTAGGGCTCCACTAAGGAGAAGGGTGTGATTTAACTCCACTAGGAAAAGCTAGTTTGGGTTTAATTTAATATGAGTTAATGTTTGGATACTATCAGTGTATCATGGACCCACTAAGAAGGGCTATATGAACTTTGACCTACCTCAGGTTTACAAATCCAAAGGGATAGTCTACCAGTTGTGGGGTAGACCTAGCCAACCTAAGGGGTTGCCTTTTGGTGTGCAACAACTATGCTAAGAAGAAGGCATAGCAAACTTACATCTTCCAAAGTGAGGAACAACCACTGGGGTGACTTGTTGGATGCACAACAAATTGAACTTGACCTAGGGCGACTACTGAGTGAATGTCGCTGGGGACTTATGTCAACTCAAAAGTAGTCAGGATTAATTATATCTTAATTTCATGTGATTTGATATGGTTTGTTTGGCTTAGTTTGATTTCAAATTGTTGGCATATTCGCTGGAGATGTGAGCTTGATCAAATTTGATAGATTTAATTTATGGACCATGTTGGTATGATGGACCCGAGAAGGGGCTATATCATACTTGTCTATCTTAGATTTACAAATCCAAAGGAATAGTCTCATGCCATGGGGTAGAGCTAGCCAACCTAAGGGGTTGCCTTTCATGCAACGTTATCTTAAAAAAAGGTGTAGCAGACTTACATCTTCTGAAGAAGAGAATAATCATTGGGGTGACCTGTTGGTAGCATAACAAATTGAACTTGACTTAGGAGTGACTACTGAGTGAATGCTGGGACTTATATCAACTCAAAAGTAGTCAGGTGATTCTTATAGGGAGTTTTGCTGACACTGCCCTAAAAATAGGATATCTGCTTAGGAAAAGGTACCGTTAGGGGTGTCCTCCTAATCCCCAAGTGAATATATATTTTATTTATATGTTTGTGTGGACACTGTTGGTGTGCGAGGGACCACGAGAAGGGCTATGTCGCCTTCCATTTTAGATTTATTAGACCAAAGGAGAATGTACACATCCACGGGATGGATTCTCCAACCACAGAGGTGGTTACTAGGAATGGGGAACTGTCCAATATGATAGTAACCCAGGTAGTCTCTAAATGGGGTTGTAAAGGATGTGATCCAAATATAGTGCCCATAGGGGAGATGCTGCTAGGGGTGTTATCCTGAGCCCTGGAAAAGAAAGCCTATAGGTGTACGGTGGCCAACATAAGGAGAAAGCATAGTAGACTTACATCTACCATGAGTGGTGTATCCTAAGGTGCGAGAACCAAACAACCTAAGGTGTATCCGTCTGCATGAGTGGTGTATCCATCAACATAGTGAGAACCAACCAACCTAAGGTGCTCATCGATGTGCAATGATCAATTTGGAAAGAAAGCATGTAGGCTTACAACTTTCTAAGAGAAATTGATCATCAGGATAGTCTATCATTGTCAGGATAGATTCTATCTGACTTAAAGAAATTACTAAGTGGGGAGACCTGAGGAAGGATTGGACCCAGACTTGAAGTAGTCATGAGGGAAGGAGCTGCTAGGGAACTTATCCTAAACCTCAAATATGTTCAATCCAATCAATGCATGAAGGCTAATCTAAGAAGAAAGAATAGTAGACTCACATCCTCTTAAATGAATCCAACATGAGGTACCTTACCGACCACGTAGTAAGGCCTACCAAAATAATAAGGCCCTCGTTAGTGTGTAGTGGCCAAGGAAGGAATGAAAGCGTAGCATACTTACATCCTCCAAAGTAAGAAGACCACTAGGGTGACACACTACTTGGGTAGCACATCAGAGTACTGAGTGAGTGTTGTTGGGGGCATTATCTTAACTCAGAGTAGCTAGAGATAAAAGATATGTGTTTATTTTATATGTTTGTGTATAGTTTATATTTTTATTGTGTTGATGAAGGGTAGGATGCCCGAGTTCCTTACAACTACACATATTGTGGTAGATTCACAAACAAGAATACTTTCAACATGGAAGAGATTGAATTTGAAATGGAATTTTCATTGATGATAATTATATTGAAACATGATTTATAATATTTCTTTAAGTAGAGCCTGTTGATTGGAAGAATTGGGTGCTCTCCCTTATGATTAATAAGCTGATAAGATCCTCCTTGGTATGCCTTCTCTATGGAAAAAGGGCCTTCCCAAGTGAGTTCAAACTTGCCTCCCATCTTACGACGGGTAACAATCGGTCTCTTTAGAATTAAAATAAGCTCTCCTACTTGGAAAGCTCTAGGATGGACCAACTTGTTGTGAGCTTGAATCATTTTAGCTTTGTACAACTCGAGGTTTTGGCATGAGCTCAAGCGTCTCTCCATCAATCCTTCGAGCTCTTCTAAGCGCAACTTGGCATTCTTCTCTGTTGTGATCTGGCTACCCATAACTATCCTTAGTGATGGGAGTTGGAATTCTAATGGTAGAATGGCTTTGGACCCATACACTAAGAAGAATGGAGTAGATGGAGTTGGAGTTCTATATGTGGTGCGATAGGCCCACAAGACTTCAACTAATTACTCATGCCCCTATCGCTTGTTGCTGTCAAGTGTCTTCTTTAGTATTTCTAAGGGAGTTTTGTTGAAGGCTTCTGCTAAGAAGTTTACCCTCAGGTAGTTGATGGTATAATATCTCTAATATATGATGTGTCTCTATGCAAAGTTGTTGATCTCGATTCTCTTGAATGCAGTACTAATATCAGATATAATTCATCGAGAAACTCCCAACTTATATATGATATGGTTCCTAAAAAGCTATAGCACATGCTGAACTATGACCTCTCTGAGCAAAATCTCTATCACCCATTTGAAAAAGTTGTTAGTAGTAGAAAAGATGAATTGATGACCCTTGGAAGAATGAGGATCATTCAGACCCACTATGTTGGTACCAGAACACTCGAATGGCCATGAGGCCAATGTAGGATGTAGAATGTTGGGTGGTTGGTGTAGGACCACACCGTGTATTTGACATTAGTGGCATCGCCTAGCCGTATCCTTGCAATCTTTAATCATCGATGGCCAGTAGTATCCTAGTCTCTTTATCTTAGCTTTCATATCTGATTGGTTGGCTCCACATAATCTTGTACCTTGATCTTATGGGCTTCGTGCTTGTCTAAATGTACAATAACAACATAATTGAAAGACCGCCATACAGACAATATCCACAAGAGCGTAGGAAAGTGCTCTCACTTCATCGATGGGCTTGGGACTTCTCTTGAGGTAGTTTGGCTTTATTTAAGTAATCCATGAATGGTTGCCTCCAATCTAACTCCTCATCCTTCTTAGAAATGGCAACCTCCCCTTCAAGAGAATACTTTTTGATGAGTTAAATATAAATAAGAGATAAGACTTATCTATTTTGGACCTTTATTGATATGGTCTCATCTTCTATGCCAACTCTTTGGCAAGCTTGGCTAAAGCATGCTGAAGTTCTCTCCTGGGAATCTTATAAATGGTAACCTCTAGGATTTGGGCCAATAACTCCATGGTGTACTTGTGGTGTGATGGAGCTTGGGCTTTATAACCTTATAGGACCCAGATTTGGTTGATAATAGCTAAGAATCCCAGAAGATGTTGATGTTCTGGATGCTTAGAGTAACTAACTCTAGACCGGCAATAAGAGCCTCATATTCCACTTTATTGGTGCAAGGATTGGAGATATGAGAATCTCATCACATCATGGACTAGAGTTAAGAGAACTATTCCTACCCCTTTCCTAGAGTAATAGATTATGGTTCTTCTCCTCTTTGAGAAAAGCACCATCAAAGTACATCTCCCGGTGGAATGCTAGTATTCCTAAGTTCATGATTTATTCATCGGGGAGACCATCACTAAAAGGAAAGTCAGCAGGAAGTGAGTGTGCTACTAACAAATCCACTAGCGCTTATCCTTTCACTGTACAAAAGGGTATGAAGGTAATGTCAAATTGCTAGAGGATCATAGACTATTGTGCCAACCATCCGGATAAGTGTCGTGAGTGAGATCGTGGATTCATCTTAGAGACTAAGTTCACCTTATGAGGATGCATGTAGTACTAGCTTTGGGATGCAAAGATTAAAGCTAGGCAATGCCTCTCAATGGGTGGATAATTATCATTAGAGGATTAGAGGATGGTAGTAGAGTTTATTTTTCTTCCCTTTGTCATTTGCTTGGGCCAACAAAGCACCAAGGGAGTCATCTAACGCGGTGTAAAGTATGAGTGGCTTGCCCAAGATAGAAACTGCTGCATCATCATCGTAATGCTTGATGTCTTGAAGGCATGCTCACACTTGTCATCCCCATGGCATCCTTTTTTCACCATTGGAATGATTTGTTGAGTTAAATGGCATTTCTAATATCCTTGATCTTCTCCAAATCAATTTGATTCCCGTGTCAAACAAAACACAAGCAATTTCCCTGAAGCTTCCCCGAATGCACACTTCAGGGGGTTCATTTTGAGGTTAAATTGTCTTAACTGTTCAAAAACTACTCTCAAGTCAAAGAGATGGTCTTCCTTTTTTCTACTTTTGACCACAAGATCATCGGCATAGCACTTGACTTTATGATGAATGAGTTCATCAAAGATTTGAGTCATAGCCCGGTATGTAAGACATTTTAAGGCTAAAGGCATGACCTTATAGCAATAGATTCTGATCAGGGTTCTAAAATTAGTGTTTCTTTCATCTTTAGGGGTCATCTTTATTTGGTTATAACTAGATGAGCCATCCATGAAATAGAAGGTATGAGAGGCAATGTCCATCATCGTTAGACTAGTAGTGGAAATTCATCTTTTAGACATGCCTTATTTAAATCCATAAAATCGCATATGTGAATTTGGCCATTCTTTTCTTAACAGATGATGCTAACTAACGGGGTATTTTTCTTCCGGATGAAGCCAACATCGATCAATTTTTTGACTTTATAAATGACCTATTGTTCTATGTCTAATGCATGAGTCTAGGAGCTTGATAAGGTTAGCGGTATGCTCTATTGCTAGTTTATGGACCACTATATGAGCCAATCTAGCCATCTCTTCATAACTCCATGCAAAACAATCCTTAAACTGAATAGCCTAACTAAGTCATTGGTTTCAATTTCATTCAACAAAGAACTGATGTATGTATGGATCTTCTTCTTAAGTTGATTTCCTTGAGCTCGATGGTTTACGTGATCTCTTCTTTTCTATGGTGCATCTTTGACTTCAAAATTATCTGATCATCTAGATTCTAAGCACGCTCCTCATATGAGTTAATGTGATTTGAAAAGAACATATCAAATTCCAAATGATTAGTGAGGACTAAGTAGTAATCATCATCATTGGTGGACCCTATCTAAATCCTTGTCACGTCTTGATTGAGAGCTTTTGCATTTGTTCTTCCATATTCTTTTGAAGTAGTCGACTTGTGCTTTGACCAAGCATATGGGATTAACCCTTTCTTTGCTAAATTATGAACACAAGCA